>VUQJ01011561.1:16596-37442 GCA_015108635.1 Andinoacara biseriatus
ACAGTAATTTGTTTTTACTGTAATTTATGTTTTTACTGTAATTTATATGTTTACAGTAATTTATGTTTTACAGTAATTTATATTTTTACAGTAATTTTTTACAGTAATTTATATTTTTACTGTAATTTATGTTTTTACAGTAATTTGTTTTTACTGTAATTTATGTTTTTACTGTAATTTATATTTTTACAGTAATTTATGTTTTACAGTAATTTATATTTTTACTGTAATTTGTTTTTACTGTAAATCATGTTTTACAGACATTCACAAACATTGTTACAGTTGTATTTTCCACAGAACGACACTGTGTTAATGCATCAGTGGGAGTGGGCGCACACATTCATCCTTCAGAGGAGTCCGAGTGATCCCACCAAAACAAACTGTCACACATAGAGACGATATTTCAGCCTGACGAGCTGCAAAAGTCCTTCCATACATTTTCTTCCCCTAGTGCGATAGGAAGCTGCTGCAAATGTAATCAGTAAAATCTTGAAATCAATTTGGAAATGTAGATACAGCCAAAGGAACGAGCGATGAAAAGAGTGATTCTATGCGCTAAAGCCAGCACGAGGCCACGCTGCTGCTTTCTGAGCTAGCTGGAGGCGGGAGAGCGTCTCTTTAGCCTGAAGGATTTGGCTTCCAATTTCATTTCAAAGGAGTCGGGACAGTTTTCCACTTACCCTCAGTCCACCTTAAATAAGCTGGATGGAGATGAGGATAGACCAGGTTAAGGCCCCGTGTCCACAGGGAGGGCTATTTTCAGTTCAACTTCAACTTTTGAAACGTCGCCACACTCACCAACCTTCTCTCTCACCAACCAATCAAAATGAAAGAGGAGGGACCTAAAATACTGTCGATCAACACTGTCCTGGCTGCTGCTGCTGGTCTAGTTATTCACAGCCTAACACAGAAGGGTCTTCATTTCAAACCAAGGCCACAGACAGATGTTCGAGTCCAGGTTACCGCCAACAGCTGCAGAGGCATGCAGACTGGCTCGAGTAATGAACGGGCTGATATTATATCACACACCCCGACTCTTCTTTTCTCAAAGTGCAGCCAGATTTCTTTCCATAAAATAAAGAAATCGCTGAGTGCTGGAGGACGATCTTTGTAACCTAGCATAGCGCTCTGAAAACGAGGTCATGGGTATGAAAGCTTGTTTCTGCCACTAAAACCTCAAAATTTCAAGTTACCCTTTCAAAATTTTGAGTTAATAATTTGAAATTTTGAGTTACGTAACTCATATTTTTGTGTTAATAATTCAAAATTTGAGATACGCAACTCGAAATTTCGACTTATTAACTCAAAATTTTGGGTTATTTTCTTGAATGTTCAACTTAGTAACTCAAAATTTCAAGAAAACAACTCAAAATTTCAAGTTACTAAGTCGAAATTTTGAGTTACGGATGGAAATTTTTTTTTTTTTAGTGGTGGAAACAAGCTTCCATACGTGGGCCCTTGGAAACCTGAACAAAAAAATTCCCTCGATGACCATAACTCAGTCTTTGTTTTGTTAGCTTGAGCTTGTGATTCATAACTTGCTTATTGTTATTAGTGCTGATTCATAAACAGAAGAATCGCTGACTCGTCGTCTTCACATTGAAACCTGACAAAATTTACAAAGACGAAACAGCGCAGAAACAGCTCGTCATGTCTTTAATACGACACGGCTGCCGGTCAAAGCTCACACCAGACCATATCTTTGTTTACCTCCTTCCTCGGTGTCTCCCTCCCCTCCTGCCTGCTTTATTAAATGGCTGAATGTGACCTTTCTGGAGCCACTGGAATGGAGACATGAGGGCATTAATATGGGAACCAGACAACACCACCTCCCTGCGTCCTGCTTCCTCACTCAATAGCTGTCTGTCTTCATTTTCCCTCTCTTATCACGTTGCCTCATTATCGCCATTTCATCTTCACCATCCTTCATCGTTATATAAATGTAACAATAATCCCAGACATGTTTTTTCAGTTTGTTACACTAAGAAGAAATATGAGAAATATATCTGAGCCATATGCAGTTTATATAATAATGCTGGCATATTTATCACTAAAACACCCGAATTAGCCAAAGCAGTTAGCTCTCTGACCTGAGAGATGGGCTAATATTTCACATAAGGTTATTTTTCATCGATGCTGTGCTCATGGGATGGCCAACATTGTGATAGCTGTGAACCCAGTTGTTTACCTGTAAAAGGTGTGATAAAAACAACAACCATACCCGATTGAAATTTTTAAAAACATATGAATTTTTTTCAGCACAAACAGGGCCGTGAAGGGTAAATACCAGCTGACTATTGGAGGGAAAGAGTCGAGCCGACTCAGGACTTTAGTTGTGTGCGTGTCGGTGCACAATGTGTTAACAAAGCAGTAGAAATCTAGACAATCTTTAAACCAAGCTGAAGGGTCTCTATTTTATCACACTGCAGGAAATCTGACACGTTCTTCAAACAGTCGATGTTTTTAAAGCCACTCAGACGAGTATAATAAGCTGAACTTATTTATTTACATAAGGCCCATTCCTTTAAACCTTTTTATCATCCTTTGTATGTCAACTTATGGCTTTGGAACTAATGCTGGGTTAATGTATAAATAGGGTGCAAGGCAATGAACAGCATTCCATCTAAAGTAGAAAACACTTTTAAACCCACCAAACATTTAACAGTTTTATAGGTGGCCCAAAATCAAATCTTCTCTCCTCCTTTTATCAGTTGAGAAGTGTAATCTCAGTGGTTATATGATATTGAATGAATCTTTATCGGCTTTGCATTCAGACATAAACAAATGCTCATATGTGTCCTCATCAGGATACGGATTTGTGCCACTGTATGGGACTGTAGCCTGACGTTTACAAACTTAGCACAAAAAGTAAGGAAATTTGTTTTTGGTCAATTATTTCGTTGTTGTAACGTTGCTTCTTGGTAATAAATTTATATATGAGGGAAATGCATTTGTCGGTTGAGAAGATTTGGGTATCTTTGCCAGTTAATTGTGACTCTGGTTTGGAGCTTCTGGTACTCAAGGACCGTCAGGCATGTCATCATTGGAGGTAATCTCAGTGCAGAGAGATATTAAGATGAGATTCTGCAACCACCAGCGATTCCATATGGTCACAGTCTGGAACCATACTCTACCCTCCATGATGACCACGCTTGCCCCCACAGAGCGGGTTTATCAGAGACTATCTCCAGAATTTAGGAGTGGAGAGGATGGATATCCTTCCTGCAGTCCTGACCTCAACCCCACTGAACACTTGTGGGATCAGCATGCTGTTTATGCCAGAGTGACCAACACAACCAACACAACCACACTGGCTGACCCTGTGGCAAGTACTGGTTGAAGAATGGGATGCCGTCCCACAACAGTGTGAGACCAGCATGAGGAGGTGGTGCCAGGCTGTTGTGGCTGTGTGGTTCTTCCACATGCTGCTGAGGCCCTGTTTGTTGGATAATTAAACTGTTACATTGCTGATATGTCTGTTTCTTCAGACTTCAATCATCCAATCCAAAAAAACAAGAGTTGATAGAATAAGCTCAACTCTGCTGCTCAACCCATAAATGCATGTTCCTGATGGAGATCAACTCTTACAGCTGGAATAAAAAGAGGGACTGACAGAGAAACTCTTGTACAGAAACTTGAATTTCATTGATCTACAATGACAATGAAAATTTTACCCACACTGTCCATGTTTTTAGACCAGACTGGCAGTGAGCTCTGAGCATCAAAGCTGGAAAAGATGAAGAGAAAAAAAGAAACTTAAAGAATCAGCTCTTTATCCTGATTTCACCTCAGTATTAAAAAACCAACTGAACCAAGAGCAATAGGGTTAGCTAAGGCTAGTTCTTAGCCTTCGTTCTAGCTGATTTTCTAAGAAATTCTGATGCTCTAATACTAATACTTTTTAATAGTAATTTTAACCACAATAATAATGCAATCACTTAATCTTTAGTTTGTTGTGTGTTTAAATCAATGAAAATGCATTAAAACAGCCAAACAAGCTCTTTGAACCAAATGCTTGTACAATATAGTGTAGTGTAGTATAAAATGGTATAGCATAGTGTAAATGTATAGTATAGCATAACATAAAATGGCATAGTATAGTATAAATGGTATAGTATAGTGTAAATGGTATATTATAGAATGGTATAGTATAGTATAGTATAGTATAAATGGTATAGTATAGTATATAGACCATGAGCTTATCAAAAACACACTAACATGTATATTCTGTGCATTAGCCCTGAAAATCTTTGATCTTTGTATCCTAAAATTATGCTTTTTTTGCTCATCTGTTAGAAACAGATGAGCGTAACTCAGTTTACAGTCTGGTGCAGGTATGAGAATAAATGTGTTATTTCTGGCTGCTTTGTCTCTGAATACTTTTGTTTCTCTGTTTTGAAAATGTGTCACAGCTGTTTGACAGTTTTCTGCCGCTTTGCTTCTTTTCCGTTCTTCTTCAACACATTTGACATTTTCCTCCTCTTCTTGCTGCCACGGCACACGTCTGTAGTTGAACTCCCGCTCCATCTCTCCAATTCCTTTTGTTCCCGGGGCTTTTTCTCTCTTTCACACGTTTGTCTCATCCCCCCATCTCGGCCTTTTTTTCCAGCGGCTCTTTCTCACCAGCTCTATTATTCACTTTGACATGCTTATGTAAGACAGCTGCTTGTGAAATCAATTACCGTTGCATTACACTGGCTATATTTGTCCTCATGACGCCATTGCTACTAGTGGAAAGATACTGTTATTGTCTGCCTCTGATTTTTGTGTGGTGTGTAACTCCCATATCCTCCGTGGATGATTGTGAATATATCGACAATTGAGCCAAAACTTCCACTTGAAATGCTCTTTAGAAGGTGTTTCCTATGGGATGTAAGATTTGGTGATTTCTGGCCTCAAAAACAGCCTCTGCAGTGTGGAAGCTTTAGGAGCTGCTACAATGAAATATTGAGTTATTAAAGATGTGCCAGCTCTTTTGTGTAACACTGTCAGATCCTTATATTATCATGAAATTCTCACACTTTATGCAACAGAGCCAGGGTTATTAATCCTTCCTAGGATATAGTCTTCGTTGTCTTTTTCATGGACACACAGAGAGACTAAGTTTGTCTTTGTTTTGCGCCTGCGGTTGATTTGAATTTCTTTGTGCGAGTTTAGCATCTGGTTTCATTTCACTTGTTCTGCAGCTCCACAGATATTGTGTCTTTGTCACTGTTTTCGTCTCTTTGAGGTTGTTCACTCTGTTGTTGCTGTGAACCTCTGTGCAGCTCTTTTGTGTCTCTGTGTTGTGATTCTTTTTGCGCTCTTGTTGTAGCTCTTCTGCCTCGTGTCTTTGCTCTTTGTGGTCATTTTGATTCCATCTGAACGAATGTCTCTGTGGCTGTTTCATCCCTGTAGTTGGTGCAGGTTTGTACATGTAGGCTGCATATTCGCTCCCCTCATGTGTTGTAAAGTCACCGGGAGAACCAGTGAGGCCCAACTTCACATCCTCCGACTGTGGTCGGGCAGCCAAAGTGTCGCTGTGTTATTTACAGGCCTGTTTTCCTCTTTCACGCTGGCACAACAACAGCAACAAAAGGAGTTTTTCTGTGAGAGGAAAGCGAGTTTTTGGTTACAGCAGTTTGTTGAGGAGAACAAAATGGACCTGTCCTCTTTTCTTCTCTCTTTTTCTCTCTTTAGCTCTGCCTAGACATGGTTGCTATGACAACCAAGCTCAGTCCCATCGGGTATGGCTCTGAAAGCTTTTTTTTTTTTTGCTTTTACACATTTATTTTCCTCTTTTTTATATAACCAAACTAGCAACGGTACACATTTTCCAGATTTTCCACATTGCTGTAATCTGTCACACGTGTTTCTTCCTGTGGTTCAGCTTATCAGTCTACAAAGAAACAGAAATCAAATAAAAGTTTGAAGGTCAGAGTTTTTATACATCGTCAGTCCGCAGTGTCAGAGAAATCGACAACCCTTTCTGTTCATACACAATTCACCTTTTTCTTAATTATGTTGTTGCAGTGTAATCACATCCTTGGATATTGGAGGCAGCTGGGGTGGAAGACGGGTAAGTAAAGCATAAAGCTTTCACCATCTCGGGATTCTAGCTCTCCTCTTACCTGAAGAATCACATTGTTCCAGCTCTGACTGCTGCTGTTTGCAGAGGCGTTGCACAGAGATTAGGGTTAGACTGAGGAATCAAGGATTATGGTTCAGATCCGTCGTGATTGAAATACGTGTTTTGAAACAGGAAATAGAAAGCTGCCACCAAAATTAAAGTCCAAGCTCCTCCCTACACCTATTGTCATAATTGCTTTGGCCACTAGAGGGCACCTCCATAACACCACCTAAGCATGTACACTGTAATTTAACAGGATTATTCCTGTAAATTTTACAGGATGCTCCTGAATATACAAACATGAAATATCAATAAAGGTGGACTGGGAATTAACGTGTAACGTAAAAACCTGTAACTGTGACTATTTTAGGGTTTGTTCACCAGATAAAATGGTTCCAGTTTAACACTGTAAATGCAAATCTGGGTGAAAATTAACCGTAACAGAGGCACGGTTTTTGAAACGCATAGAAAATGTGCACGTTCATTGGTGAAGTTGCACGCATCACTGACATGATGCTTCCCAGGGAGGCAAACAGTGGGCTGACTTCCATTCACTCGCGGCATCGCTTTAAATCACACGTAATGGTTCCTCATTCACACGTCTCACGGTGAATGATTGGAAGACTTCCTCACACTCGTTCCTGTGGATCATTTTGATTATCACTGTGACGTGTTCAGGTGAACAGATTAAAATCAATGATCCCCATCCGAAGCAGCTCGTGATTTCACCCATTAATGTCATAAACAGTCACTATTTAAACTCCGTTTATAAAGTTGTTTGTATGTGTAGAATTAGCTTAAACAATAACCGGCTGGACTTTAGTTATAAAACTATAAACACATCAGAAGTACACAGAGTACATGTGAAATGTAAGTTTTGATGTTTCTTTTTACCTTTGACCTCATTTCCTCCTCATAAATTTAAATGTGTTCTTAAAAACTTGCCTGCTTAAATAAAGGTTACAGTGACTCGCTGCAACATTTGTGCTACAAATTTGCACCACACAAAGGTACAGTCTGGCCCTAGTTCACCTTCAGTTGTTTCCTTATCAACACAATACACAAATGCAGTATTTCAGTCGTACTCTCACATTCTGTTTAGGTAATTTGGGGGTTTCTGAACGATCTTTGCTCTCGTCACAGCTTTTATTTCTCTCTGCTGTGAAACTGGTTCCTGTGTCAGACGTTGGTGGTTCATCAGCTTGAAGAAAACGTGATACGCTGGCCTCACAGGACGTAGGTAAAAGAAAGAAAATGGGTAGGACATAAACTACACGAGCAGCTGATCTTGACTGCAGTTATTCATAGAAAATCACTGACCAAGGAAGATAATATTAAAACCCTTTGGGACTCTGAATGAGGCCTTAGGCACCTAAAAACTCCAAGTTTGTCACGTACTGAATGTTTTACTGCTGCAGTCGTAATGAGAGTCGAGCTGCGCATGAATCTTATCAGGGTTCCCTGTATCGGTGTTATTTTTATGACTCTGAGGGGAAGGCTGGAGCCAGTGTTTAACTCCAGCCGCTCAGTGATGGTGAAGCACTTTAAGTGGCTGCAGGGAGGGCAAAGAGGCTAAGAGCGAAGCTTCCTGTCAGACAGGAAATCAATCGCACAGCCACGTGGAGGGGAAACATTTGATCTGATGTACGGTCACTGAATCAATACTTGGAAAGTGGGACAGCGGAGGGACAGATATGAGGGTAACAAAAACAACAGAAGCCCCTTCGATAAAACGCACTGAGGCAGAAACATCGCTGTGATGTGCAAGTGTCACATTATATGTACTCTTCGCCTTTTATTGCGACAGTTTGCTCAACATGCCCGAAAGGCTTCTCGGTCACTGTTTCCAACACTTTGAGCACAAAGTGCTGAGGCTCAGCTCTCCTCTGCTGCACGCAGGGTACAAGGTTACTGATTCTGCTCAAGTGTATTAATTAGACATATGGCTGCCACACTTCAGAGAGGATAACAGCCCATCAATGGATATGGATGGTTTTTTTCTCTGCCTCTAACCCTCCCTGCTTTTCACTCCAACAGCAATACCTGCTTGCTTCAGCTGGAGAAGATGCAGTGACTGAAAATATACAAGTGATCAGGACACAAAAACAGGAAGTGACAGCGACATGGACACAACATGAACTTACACAACAATGCCAGATCTCCTTCCCCGGTCACACACTCTGGTTGCTGCACCACTGAGACTGAAGATGGTGAATGCACATGCTCGGAGTTCCAGCCACCAGTTGATCGCCCGGCGCTGCCTCATGCTGAGGTCGTCTTGCGCCGGGCTGAGAACTTCATCTGCTATCAGAGCTGTTCACTCACTGCAATTATCAAGCAGGAGTGCACACCACCCCATCACCAATGCCAGACTGTTTTTTTTCCTTTGGCTTTATTGTTGTAATATAGTGTTATTTCACCGCAATTTGCAACCGGCAACCGGGTACGGCCTGTTTTGTTTACAATGTGAACGCGCGATATCCCTGTTCATGCTCGATTTTGTTCCAGTTCCAGTTCCCACCACCATGCAGCATCAGCCTGATAATAAGTGCGTCATGGCCTTAGACAGCCTACAAAGAAGTTTGGTTTCTTATCTTCGCACACTTGGTCTTTGTACTAGAAAATTACAGTTACATACCAAAGAGGTAAACAGAAGTTATTACAGTTGAAAAACAAATTTTCCATTACAGTGTTGCTTAAGAAATGTTTATTAACAATAGCTGCAGGTAAACGTGCGTCTTATTTTCAGCTCCTCGTAACACGGACTAGAAGGATCCACAGTCCCTAGCATCATCAAGTCAAATGGTCCAATCAGATTTAGGTGCCAACCATCACAGAATATTACATACATATTACATACATAATATTATCCAGTTGTTCACCGTCAGTTAGCAAACTAGCAAGACATTTAGCGTCAAGCTCTTTAGCTCTTAGCCGCCTAACACATGCCCCAGGCTGAAATTTTTTTCTGGCTAGAACCCTGATGCTTTGCCTTTATGTCAGGAAAGCAGCGAAGTATGCGATCCATATCCAGTTACAGGAAATGATTGACCTTTTTTTAAATATATATCAACAGATTAATTTGCTCATGCCTTTAAGGGCTACAAAAATATTCCCAAAATCAGTTTGTAGGCCAATCTGAGGAGCAGCCTCCTTGAATTCAAGTATTTTAAAGTCTGTTATTTTGTGTCAAATAGCAGATGTCTGAGTGTTGCACCCACAGTTTATAGATGCCACTTGCTAACCAAGCTTGCTAGCATTAGCGCTTCACCCTCTCATCCAAATATGGTCACTTCCAGCTCCAGAAAACCAACATGGTGGCGAACAAACCCTGAACCTAATAATTATTGTGCCACTCTTGGCAGCAAGAGCTGCAATCAAGTGTTTGTGATAACTGGCAGTGAGTCTTTCTCTGGGGAGGAATTTTAGCCCACTCTGCTCTGCAGAATAGTTATTAGAGGGTTTTCCAGCATGAACGGCCTGTTTAGGATCTCTGATTTAAGACCAAACTGGGCCGCTTCAAACCCTTCATTTTGGATTTTTATTTATTTATATATTTTTTGTTTGTTTGGGGTTTATGTATGTATGTATGTATACATGGACACATAAAATAATTGCTTTGGCATGTTAGCTTCATATATGAAATACTTAAAGATAAAAAAAAAAAACAGTCTATCCTCCCACTTTCAGATCTTTTTTGCATATTGAAATCTGAGACAATATTTGAACATGGATATTTCATGACAATTAAATATTACTGGCCTTTCTTACCACCAAAATGAATCAGAATCTGTAATTTGGGACACAATGATCAAAAATGCCTGAATACTGGCTAGATACACTATGAAGAAAAAGATCGAAGCAGTCCCATATTTCAGCACATGTTAAATTATGTAAGTATATTTCACAAAAATGCAAAATAAAATGTAGAATAATGTTATCAATGCAACTATGACAAGTTATAACACAAAATGTCAGCAGTCTAATCAGAATAGAACAAAGGTGATACAAACTTTGTACCATAACGTTTTTAAGCAAATCTGAGACGGTCGAGCAGACAATGTTGATTTGAGCTGGAATGACCCACCTATGTATTTATCTATCTATAGACAGCGTGACAAGACCATCCCTAATGGCAGCCTGCTCAAACAAAAGATGGTGCAGCTGCAGTCTTTGGTCAGGTTGCTTTAAAGCTTAGAATCAATAAATGTCTCATCTGCTGTAGTTCTGCATTAAGTCACCATCACTGAGCTCTTACTCCACCCGATCTCCAAACCGCTGTTCTTCAGGGAATTTGAATCTTAAAACAGTAAGAAAAGCTCTCTGGGGTAGAACAGCTGACATTCATCAAAACGCTTAAACATGTCTCAGATTTTAAAATACAGCCACTTAAAATGCTACACAGCAGCACATCTCAGTCTCTGAACAGCAATGTATCTCATCCTTTATCTGCTGCCTCGCTTCATCCTCGTTCTCTTGATCTTGTTCACTTTTTTGTGATATTGAGCTGAGTAGATGTGATTCCTCAGATGTTAGGGGATGGAGATGGAAGGGATGTTGTGAGGTGTAGCAATGAATGTTGGGGCACGTCAATCAGGATTAAAGTGCGCATGAAACATTATATGTGTAAAGGCTAATTTAGACCACAGAGTCCTGCTTTAAAAAACATACAAACTGACCGCCTCAGGCTGCTCTTTGGTTTTGGTTTGTTTGGTTTCCACTAAGTTTTCAGATCTGTCACTGGTTAGCTAACATAAGCTAATGTTAGTCTGTTAGCGGCAATGACTTCATGTTCTGAAGATGCACAAGGTGGCGCTACACACGTTCTAAAAACTTCAGCTTCACAGACAGAATTAATGTAACAGGTTTGTAGAGCAGGGCTCTGTGGTCTAAATTAGCCTTCATACACTCAGCAAAAATCTAAATGCATCAAAAAGTTTCTCTATTTCATCTCATAACTAATCAACAATGTATACGCGCAACAATTTGTATATAAACTCGGTATCATTTCAGGCTTCAATAGCAACCAATGTTTCTGATCTTTAGCAACAGTTCATCTGTAATAGAATAGAATCCCTTTATTGTCATTATACAGAATGTATAGTGAGATTGGAAGGCCACTCCTGTTCAGTGCCATGCTGTAAAAAGTCACACTTTTTTTTTTCTATAATATCTACATTCTACATTCTATAATAGAATGTATAAAAAAATATAGATTTAAAAAAAAACTAAGTATATACATGTAATAATGAAGACGGGTGAGTACTGCGCTTGGTGAATGAATGTTGGATATTACACAATATACGTCTGATAGATATTGTGCAGTATGAATAATAACATATTGCACAGAGATGTGGGTATTGCACAGTTAGAGTGGGTGAGTGTGTGAGTTCAGGGTGGTGATTGCTCTGGCAAAGAAACTGTTCTTCAGTCTGTTTGTTCTGCCTTAGCTGCATCTGTAGCACCTGCCAGAGGGCAGCAGGTCAAACAGGTCAAGGCCAGGGTGTGAGCTGTCCTTCATGATGTTTTTGGCTCTGCTGAGACAGTGGGAGGTGTAGATGTCCATCAGGGAGGGGAGAGGGCAGCCAACGATTCTTTGTGCTGTCTTGACTTCCCTCTGAAGCCTCCCCCTGTCTGCCTCAGTGCAGCTGCCGTACCATACTGTGATACAGTATGTCAGCAGGCTCTCAATGGATAAGAGGTAGAAGGTCAGCATCAGGTTTGAGTCCAAGTTGTTCTTCCTGAGGACCCTCAGGAAGTGAAGTCACTGCTGAGCTTTCTTGATAAAAGCTGTGATGTTCTCTGACCAAGACAGATCAGCAGAGATGAAGACACCAAGAAACCTGAAGGTGTGGACCTTCTCCACACGCTCGCCGTTGATGTAGAGGGGGCGCTAAGGCCAGAGTAGAAGCAGTTCAGTTCCTCTGCTAGCGCCACACTCAGGTCTCCTGCTGTCACATCATGGCCTCTGAAGTTTGTGATTTTCTGAATGCTCTGGCTGTTCATCCAGGGTTTCCAGTTAGGGAAAACCCGGATGTTTTTGCGAACAATCACATTTCCGATACAGAGCTTGACGTAATCTAGTACCATTCCTGTAAATGTTATCACAAAGACAGCGTGGTCAACGATCACAGTCCACAGCACTCAGTACCGAGTGTGTTACGCATCTGCAAAACGTCAGCAGATTGTCGATAGCGGCCTACGGGATGTTGTCCCATTCCTTCTGGAGTGCACGGACAGGATTTGTTACTTTAACCTTTTGGGTTTGTGCATTTATTTTTGTTGAGTGTACATGTCGTGTTTCGTGTCCACTTTAATCCTGATCGACATGCCCCAACATGCACCGCTACACCACACAGCATCCCTTCCATCTCCATCACCTAACCTATTTGTGCTGGAGTGGAAAAACACCCTGACGTGCATGTTTTTACCTTAAATGCAAAGAGAGAAAAAATCTCAACATCGCTTCCAAATGTTTTTATATCACCATTAGCAGCTGAGCTATTTCCACTATTTGAAATTAAACTTTTAAATATTTATGGCTGCCGAAAGACTGGAGATGTGGTCTGTGGCCGAGGAGCTACCCAGAGCCAAGCTATCAATGTCGGAGTGGAGGATTAAATATTAAATATCAGCTATGAGCTGCAGACAAACGTGCAGCTGCACTTTGTGTTCTGGCAGAAAAGCTTCCTCGTCAGAGCCCTGAGATGAAAGCTTTGTGTCTGCATAAAGTGTTTCTCTCTAGAGACAGAAAGGAGCCAATAAGAAAAGTGCATTCATACTTATTTCGAGCGTCCGGTCACACAGTGGTAAGCTCACACTTTTGACACCACATTTGCTCAGAGCTCTATTTTCACCTCGACTCTCAGCGGGAGCGTCAGAGTCAGGGTGTGAGAGGGCGATGCCCCCGCTGAGGGTCTGAGCCGGTGAAGAGAGCTGGACTTACTGCAGCAGCGAAATGATAAAGCTTACGTCAGTTTAGATGTGGACGAAGCGCTTTGAGTACTGGCAGGTTTCTAAAGACACATTTAAGCATCTTAAACGTGTCTTCACTTCTAGTTTATATCAGCTCAACTTCAGCTGTCTCTCCTCTGCTCTACCCCACAGTGATGGGGTGAAACAGAGAGCAAAGGAGGAGAGAAACTAGTATGATCATAAATGATAGTGTAACATAGTAGAGACGCTCACATTTGTACTTAAATTGGTAAATAAATATTTTTCTTTATTTTAATTTCCTTCTTCGTTGTATTTTATTATTAGTGGATGGTGGTGGCTCGGGGCTTTTGCAGGGGAACCAATGAAGCTTATTTGTTAAGCCCTCATGTGCAGTATTGTAAAAAATCTCGGCAGGGGAAATTCCTTAAACATGCACAACACATGTTTGGCTGAATATACCCTCCAGGTACATACAGGTTAGTTGATTTTTCTTATCCCAGGGTGCTGAATACCACTGTTACTCGGTTATAAAGTCTGCGTCTGGAGGGTTGGTGGTGGTGAAGTCACACGTTTGCCATTCAGGAAAATCTAGCTCCATCTAGCTCCATCGAGTACTCACTTCACTCGTTTTACCCACTGATTACATTTAGACATCAAATACTCTTTGGTGAGGTTTGGGGGGAATGTTTGAGTTTTAATGTAAAATGAGCCCTACACCACAAACCTGCACACTGAAAAACTAATTCTGTCGTCATAACCTGGTGTACTGTGGCACTAAGTACAACAAACACTTTGTTTCATATCTGTGAGATGCAAGCTGTTTGGAGAAAATGGCCGTTTTTTTTATGCCCTATGAATGAGAATGAGCTTCATCTCTGACTCATCTTTATCTAAGAGTTGAAATTCAGGCTGCATTAGTCAGTTAAAGACTGACTTTGTCTGCATACCATCATTTTTATGCATAACTTAACTAAATGCCACACTGATGTACATCCTAAAATATGTTCCCAGCTTTGAAGGAGTCTGTTGGGTGGACGAGTTGGCACTGCATGAGGTGTGATCAGTGATTAAAGTGAAGCCCACTCAAGTCCCGCGGCACATACAGTTATTCACGTCATTAATTCCCTCTTAATGGAACTGATGATCAGAGGTCAGCGGCACTGAGCCGGGTCCTTTTACCTTTTCTCCCCCAGCAGCTTAGGCCCAGTTAAATCTGCAGCAAGCTTGATAAGCTGCACTGATGTTGAACAGCTGCAATAAAAGGAAAAGGCTGAGGCAACACATATGCTTGCCTGTAGCTGTTATTCTTCATCATACTGTAAAATCATAGCCTAAATAATAAACATCATACTGCTACCAGTTTGAAACAAAAGTTCCCACAGGGACAGCAGCCTAAGGCCAAGAAGCTATTCACACCGAACCAAAACACGTAGGTGTTGAATATTAAAGTCTTACAGCTCGTTCTCGGTGCTGGCTGATTTAGCTGTTTGTAAAGTCGGGGGCTGACGACAGCGAGGCGGGACCGCGCCCTCGTTTCTCAGGCCAGTTCCACCTGCTTATCTACAGTTTTACATCCACTCCTGTAACTGTAATAAAAATACACTTTTCTCATCTATACTTCGCGTTTTCACGTTCTATTTTTCTTTACTACATATTTGCTCGTGATTACAAGAGACAGATTTCTTCAGCTGCTATCACTGCACACTGTATGACGCAATGTTTCACATGAAGAAATATCATAAATAAGTTCTTTGTGACTCCAGTTACGATTTACAGACCTCCCCTAAATGCATCACGGGAAAGGCAATAACTTAATAAAAGGAGGACACGTATAAGGACACACCCGCTCAGTTCATACACGAGGCTGAGCCTGTGAATCTTTCTCCAACGTGATTAACTTAATTTAACACAAGTAAACAAAGACAAAAATAAATAGAATCAAATAAAAACAAATGCAGCCACCTTAGAGAGAAACAGTTTTTGAACCTTTTGGCTCGCCCTTCAAATGCCTGCGTGAGGGTTGGGTTAGGCTTTAGGGTTAAGACTAGAATCAGGTTTAGGGTTTGATTAAAGAAAGCTAAACGAGCATGTCTGAGTGCACGTGTGCCCCTCCCTGTGCACACAGAGTGGAGCAGGCAGCAGTCACTGTGGGTTAAAACAGCTTTTCACCAAAATATGATCGCTGCTCACTTTAATCCCAGCCGCACACCTGCTGAGATTAAAGTGGTTTCTGAGACAGCTGAAGAACAGATGGAGAGTCCCGGTCAAAATCCGTTTTATCTGTTATCACACATTGTCAGAAACTGGAGTGAGAGTCACTGCAGGCTGTGTCCTCAGACACTTTCTTTACCTGCAAACTCCAATGGACACATTGTGATGTCACAGGAGCTTTACCTGCACGCACAGTGGCGGCTGTTTGCAGTGAACGAGCAATAAAGGCCATCGTGCTTTCATTACACCGGCTTCCCCAAACGAAAAACTTTTACTGGTTTGGTTTTAGGACGATGCTGCTACAGTTTATGTGGCTTACACGAAGAGATCGAACAGCTTCATAATCACACGAGTGATTCCCAACATTCCCTGATGCGTCTCTGTCCTGTTTGCTCTTCTTGGGCTCTAAAAAAATATTTCTTTCAGATTGCAAACTTCACGTCTACCTCTCAGTTATTTCATGTTCATGGAGAACTGCATTTGTGAGACCTGCTAACAATCGTACCTGTAACCTCTCATGCTAAGGCCTGCACTATCATAATACACTATATTTTATTCACCAACATTCACACATCATGACTTGAATTTTTTTGGCTCATGCTGAATGGCACAGTTGGATCGTCCGGCAGCGGCACAGAAAAATGCAACCAAATGTCCCTTCTAGTGATCGTGTTTCTATGGTCCACCCACGGTGCTGCGGGGCGAGCGCCAGCAGGCCAGACGGGCAGACAGCGTGCGGTCACCAGCAGTACGCCGATGGGGGAGGGGAGCGTTTGGCGGATTCTTTCCTGAACCGAACGGAGAGCCAGATGCCGAGAAGCGAAGCTCAGTGAACCGTGGGGGAGGGACGAATGGTTTCCTGGGCAAACCGCAGTCGCTTCCTTCCCCAGGACCCCAACAGCAGACATGTATTTTATTCCCCAGATAAACAGAATGAGATCTCATTTAAATGTATTTAATTTTCTGGTGGTATTCAGCGTGCAGAGATCCAGGACGTACAGAAACTTCATGGGTACAGTTGCATGAAGCTTAGTTTCAGAGTTTCAGTGCAGCAGAGAAAAACAAAGCACAACTTTTAATTATATTACAAAAATCTGTATATTCATTAGTGCCTAACGCTCCATAATTCTTATTGTAATAGTTAAGACACTCAAACGCTGAGTACTGATAATAAAAAAAGAGCTGTTTCCTCTGAGCCATAAAATAAATCTAATAAAAAAAATGTGCATAAAGGCAAATGTAACATGTTCATAACTGGCCTAATTTAATCAATAAATAATCAGTGGATTTCCTGCTTTAATATTGGCCCAAAGTAATGCTGGGCGCACAGCTGACAGACACAGGTCCAAATCATTTGTTATAGTTAACTACACTACTTAAACTTGCCACTTAAAGTTACATATATATAGTTAAATATATACTTAAAGTTACATATTCTCAGGGAAAAGTCCCATCTTTGTCATGCACGTGTCATTAGTGCACTTTGGTACTGAAACAAATGTTCTCTAAATATCTGGGAAAATACACCGATTATGAGATTCAGACCACCTGCCTGAGATTGTGTCGGTCCCCCTTTAGCTGCTAAGCAGCCATGAGTCATCGAGGCACGGACTCCACGAGACCCCTGAAGATGTCACCAACGGATCCTTTAAGTCCTGGAAGCTGTGAGGTGGGACCTCCATGGATCGGACTGTGATTAAGTCTATTTTTTACTGTCCATTCTAATGGCAGTGAAATGAGCTAATGCTAATGGAGGTAGGAGCTCTCTGAGCGGACCTGACAGCGTTGGTCCTGCTTCTGAGTTGAGACCCAAACAAGCGACGATTGAACTGGACTGAACACGCGGAGAAATGCAGAGAGACAGAAATAGTCCAAATAAAATTTAACTTGTGGAAATGTAAAAATACATTTTAAAACATGTAATTATATTTCACTGCAAAAATGCATTTATTAATAAATGTCTGTATTAATCAGTAGTCGTGCCTGTGTTCTGTAACACTGTAGCCATTCCTGACGTCACACTCAATTGTCCTCTTGTTGCTACTTTGAGGAGGTGCGAGAGAAACACGCCACGTTTATTTTTAGCTCAATGGATTATTATCCTGATATGTCAGGCTACTATTTTTATTCTAGACAAATAAGCCAACACCTAATCAGTAATTAAGAAATGATCACATGTACGACTACCAGCAATATCCAAAGAGTCCTGCTGCTTTTCTCTGTCCTGTTTTCCAATGAGTTACATCTGGTCCTGAGGCCAAAATCCTGTCTCTGCATATTATATGAAGCCCGTGCTGCGACAGCCTCCATTTTTAATAAATGTCCTCCATTAGTGACCACAGAGTCACATCCAGTAAGCAGCATTCTCGTATTGATCTGATCACCATCGCTCTAATACGTCACGACATCTGCTCTGATCATATTCTAACCATTCTGTGCATTATATAGAAATTTTGCCCTTTACTAAAAATGACTTACAGTGATATGCAGTGTGGGCCCCCTGGTGGGCTGCGAAGGTACTGCAGGTGGGCCGCAGTAACAAATTTGGTTTGAAATTAGTCACAAGTATGAACAGTTACATAAATATATGTATTTATACTAAATGAATTCAAACTGGTAACAGGACTGTTTGCGATATCATTCATTACTCTGACCTAAATTTACTGCTCTTGTATTGACATTTGTGTCCCAGTGGTGACAGAGCGACACAGTCGAATAAACTCTTCTTTTCGGGACAACTCTCACCATGTGACCCTTCAGAAACGGCCCTTCGCCGAGCGGCTTTCCCGCTTTGGCGATGAATTCACTGACCACGTCACCTGCTTCAGCGGCAGCATCCGCGTCCTCGCCGGCTTTGTGGAAGGTTGTTGCTGGGATAGCCTCTCTGTAGCTGCTCAGCTAGTTTTTTCTTCTCATCTACCTCGTTCTTCTCGTCATGCCGTCCACGTTTACTCGCACAATGAAGCCTGTGATTAAACTCCTTCAGAACGGCGAGTTTCTCCTTACAGATACAGCAGATTGGTTTCCGCTCAACAAATTAATTTTTTAAATTTGTGTGGAAACCAACATTTTGTGCTGCTTCTTCTTCGCGTTATCTACCTGATCACATCAGAAACTGCACTTAAAAAAAATAAATGTTATTTACTTTTTTAAATATTTAGGTTCAGTGGTCCCCAACCTTTCTTGCACCACGGACCAGCCTTTAAGGTGTGGCGGCTAAATACAACAAAATAATTGATATGTCCGACATAAAAACTGATATTTTTCTAAATATAATAATAAATGTGAATCCACTGTGTACTCCTATGCAATTATATCAGCAGCGGCCTGGTAACATCGTGCTGACCACTGTTGCCAACTCCTCAGTAAGGAAAGTAGCTATTGGCTGTCCCAAAAGTCGCTATATGACATAATCACCTAATTTGCATAATCGGTCATTTGCATGTAGTTACAATCGAGGCTGTAGGAGAGAAATAACAACTTTGGAGAGACAAAAAGTGAAAAAAAAAAACCCTAAATATGTTTAGAACTACAAATGAAATTTATCAAATAACTTTATAACTTTGATGCTTTGCCTAGACCCACATTACATAAATCAATTTTGTCTAATGTTAGAATATCTAATTTAACAAAAACACTAATGTGGGGTGTGACTGTTAGCTACATTCAAACCTCCTCCTCCCCCCGGGGTCCGGGGGTGGGGTTGGGTCCCCCCTCGGTGTCCCAGCAAGGGGCGGAGCGAGCGGGTGGGCGGGCTCAGTGTTTAAGTGAGGTCCGTGGGTTGGGGGGGTCGAAGCGAGGTCTGGGTCGTGCCAAAGCGTACGGAGGTTTATGTACAGAAAACACCGTGACAGCGGAGGTTTTCAGGTTTCCGGTGTATCTCCAAAACTCTCCAACAGTCTCCGACATCAGCAGAAAAAGTCACTAAATTTTACGCTAGTCACTTTTTGGAAAAAAAAGTTGCTACAGGGGTCTGAAAAGCTGCTAAATCTAGCTACAAAGTCACAAAGTTAGCAACAGTGATGCCAACAACATTACTAACACCCCCCCCAACACACACACACACACACAAACAGTACGTCGTGGTAATGTATAAATAAATATAAAGTGGATGAAAAATAAAACTCACCATGACGCTGAATCAGTGTGAGCCCTGAGCTTGTTTCTATGCTGGGGGGGGGTTCTGGGCCCAGCCTCGCTAATCGGCCGGCACACCAAGACAGGATCCCGCACTAACAGGAAGCTGATTTCACGTCGTTCGCAAAAGAGCCATCTCTAAGAGGCGATGCTCCCCAATTTCTCATTAGCTCTGCTGACAAACCCGAGGGCGGGGGGCAGGACTGATGGGCACACCATGCAGCCAATCACACAGGGGGGCATGGGATCATACCATTATGTTAAAGTAGAGGGGGAGAGGGATGTTCCACCATGCGTGGTTGTACTACAGGTACAGACAGCAAAAAGAAACTTAAAAAGAAGTCTTAATTTGGGGAGGGGGCAAAACAATGACCTTAAAGGGCCAAACTGTATTATATTTTGATATAATATATATATTTAATATATATTTTATAGTTTGAGACCCCTGGTGACCCTGTGTAATGTGGCTTTGGTATGAAGTGATTCAAACTCGTGTCACCTCACAGTAACTGTGTTGCTTCTCTGTTTAACAGGCAGGTATCTGTAAGTCCTTCTCGAAGCAAGGGAACTGTGTTTGGGCCGTTATTTCATCTAAATGACATTTAATTCCAATGGTCACAGGGTCATAAAGACTACATACAAAATCAGCAGCTAAATCGGTTTGCTTACTTTGTTACCAAATAGCTGACATTTCAAAAGCATATTTGCCTCCTGGAATTAATTTTTCTATTTGCTTCTGTCATAGACTTTCATTCGGGATACTTTGACAGGCATGCCTGTCTAATTTAATGTCTCTGGTATTTGTGCTTATGTGAAATTAAAGGTCACCCAGCAGGAATTCAAAGCAACAAATTTCAGTGCAGCTTTTCTTTCTTCAGCAAACAGTATGTGTTTGACCTGGTCACAGTTTTTTCTTCTTTAGAAAACTCTTTTTGATTTTTTTGCTTAGGTTTCATGCTAGAATATTCCTCCACTGCCAAGCTTCTGGAGACTGGGAGTCAGTATTTCAGTATAGCTGCAGGCACAGTACCATCCATAAATGTTGAGCACCGCTTCCAGTTATGCAGCCTCGTATTATCGCGCTGTCACCTCATTTCATTCCATGAAAAATATCACTCAGCGCCTCCTACCTGCCCCCTCAAAATCAGCTGATTTTTTTTGGACAGTAATTCTAGTATTTAGTGAAAATTATACCATTCTATAAATGTACAAGTACAGGAGATAACCACATTAAAATATTTCATCTGTGCTCTTTCATTCTGTACATCCTCATTTCTGCTGCAGCAGCGTTTCCATTCATTTTTAGTCCAGAAGTGTTTATTAATTTATGAGCTATTTCGAACCTACAGGAACTGAGGGTCAATAAGATACATTAGCTAACTTAATGGTTGCAGTTTTTGGATAAAATCATTTAAAAAAGTGGATGAATATCAGTGAAACAGATCAAAAAATA
>VUQJ01011568.1:16867-26974 GCA_015108635.1 Andinoacara biseriatus
AATCATCCTGGAAGTGTTGCCCAGGAAATTCTGAGTCAGTTGCATTGTTTCCAGGACCACTGCCACTTCTTCTTGGAGCAGCTGGACAAGGAATTAAAATATTACAAGTCAAAAATAAACAATGAGTTTCCAACGTGGACCAAATGCTACATGTCATCCTGTTTAGGTCCAAGAGTGATTCAATCACCTTTTAGGTTATTCAGTCAAATTCAAAATACAAAAAAGGAAACACATTTCTCCCATCTGGGTTCTCGACAGAAACTGCAGGAACTTTAAAATACTTTCTGTGATGCATCAAATTTTCATTTTTTTTCAAAATCTAATAAGATTTGAGTAAAATAATGAAGCTCGCTCAGACTTACCAGTCTTTCCTTTGCTGTGTAACCACTGCTCCAACTGCAGTTCCATACAGGCCAAGCTCATTGTCAGCATTCCCTGCACATGTAGCACCCGCACACACAAAAACAGAAATAGATCCTGAATTCTGCAGAGCTGCAATGACTATGCAACAACCTTTCTGCTGCAAAGATGTACCATTTTATATCACACCAAAACAAACCCACTGAGATGATAATCATAAAGTGATTTTGCTTTGCATTGGGTCAGATTTTCTGTCCAGAAGGTTTTGGGCTTAAAGTAAATTAATCTTAAGCCATAAAGATCTCACTATGACAAAACATGTTCAAGAAACCATGAAATTAACCAGCTTTCATTTACCCGGATGTGCTGGTTGCTGCAGTCACGAAGCAGAGGATTAGGAAGACCGCTACTGTGCTTCCTCCAGGTCTGATAGACCTCCAGCACCACAGAAGTCAAACCTCGAGGCCACTCCTCCATGAACTTCTGACCCACTGCTTTCAGATAGCGCATCATCAGGTCCAGTATACCACCATTGGTCATATTATCAAGCAGGAAGGTGTGGACATCTTGTTGTTCTAGAGGAAGGCATGCGCAGTGCGTTAATATGACAGAAATATCAACATGACCCATAATGATATTGTGAGTACACATTTACAATGCACTGCATACCAGACTTCATGTATTCAACTGAGTCGACAGGCAAGCAACTCCCATGCAGAGGCTGTATGTTGTCCTTCCCATCACACTGTGTCTCGAGATTACTAAGACTCTCATCATCGTTATCAGGATCAAATTTCTTTAGTCTAAGAGAAACCAAAAAACAGTTTTCCATCAACAGAACTACAATTGGATCTATAGATTTATGCATTCCACAAATGGTTTATTAAGGATACCTGGAAGGTAGGTATTTAAAAAGCAGTTCCTGAAAATCAATCTTCTCTTCTTTTTTGCATTTAGTGTTTCGAACGCGTGCTGAGCGTCGCTTTGCCGTTTCCCCGCTATCTTCTACCACGCGTTTCCTTTTTGGAGCCTTCTTCACCTTATCTGTGAGTGACACTTCCATTGCTGTAACTGTGAAGATTTAGGAAGATTTAAATTATAATATTTTTCATTGATACAAATAATCACATTGGCAGGCAAGAGAAACAGCACTAACCAAGAGGTGGCGCAGAGGTGTTGACTTCTACAGTGGTCTGACTGGTGATAGTTTGAGGTTGAGCGCCAGGCTGGAGCACCACTGCTGGCTCAGTGAAGACCACCGGAGGAAGGGATGAACTGGGGCTGCTGCTCAGTACTGTGGTTTGGACCATACTGACAGGGCTGCTCGGCTGAGGGAGGTTTTGGAGGAAGTTTGGGTCACGGTACTCTGACAAGTCAATTCTGCGGCCAAGACTTGGGCGTGGTGGCTCACACGTGGTCTGATGTCTGTACATTGCAAGAAGACTTTCACCCAGATATTTCCATCTAAGATAAAAACAGAGGGAATGGTTCTGGTACTTACACTGATGTCAGCCAAGCATAACCAAAAATTCTGGTGCAGTGATTCAGCATTTTCTACTACTATAAAGTTTTGTACGATAATGGTGGTATTAACAATAATCCATCCTCATAAAAGAAACATGCTTTAATGTTGCAAAAACAGAAACAGCAGAGCACTCACGAGAAACAGCAGATGGGCTGAATCAGGACGAGGTCAGGTTTTGGTTCACTAAGAGAGAGAGCCTGCCTGCTCCTCCGAATCTCTAGGCCCTCTTCCACAATGGATTTGCGTTCCTCCTCTTCTACTTCCACATAGTGAATTGACATATCACTGGAGGAAAAAAGAAAAGAAAAAATTTTTTTTTCAGCCATATGGAGCAACATTTAAAAAGATGAAGATCTTAAGAAAGCTGGCATCACCATTTCATGAACATCTGCATCGTATCCCTCTTCAGGCAAGGCTGCTCCTCAAAGATTTTCTCCTTTAACACCAGGCCTTTGGTGTAACAATGGTCCTTCTCTAGGGCTTTGGAAATGAAGTACAAACAGCCTGGGGGAAAAAAACAAAAACAAACACACAGAGTTACTTTTCTTTGCATACCTGCGCTCTCAACCCGACAATGACCAGCTTATGATGACATATTACATACAGGTGTAGTCGCTGAGAGTGTAGAGGATAGTTATGAGGTTGTCCAGGCAGGGCCAGTGGTCAGGGTTACAGTGCAATCCCTCCTCAAATGCATGACGAGCCAGAGGAATGCGCACCAGTCGCAAAGCCACCTGGCCAATTTTGTACCACATGTTCACATCAGTAGAATCCAACATAACCGCCTAAGAAAAGAACAGAGGAGAATATAGAGTATGAACACCCACCAGTGCAACATTGAAAAGAGTTCTTAAGGTGAAAGTAGAACTTTACCTCTAAATAAAACTCAATAGCAGTCTCCAAGTCATCCCGTGATGCAGCCATACTAGCCAGATTTTTAAAAGTTGAATATTTTAGCATCAGTCCGGGGTGCTTAAGGCCCACTCTCTGATCATCCGAGGGCATGGCCTGAAATATTAGGAGGATACATTACATTTGCCAATAAACAAGGTGAATAATGTCACCTACAGCTCCTGTATATGGGTAAGGTCTGTGCTACCTCAGAGACAAAATAAAAGTCAATATTTAAGCAGTGAAACTGAATTTGTACAGATGATGATTAACAGGATCTTATCATAACAATACTAAAAAAAAATAGTAATAAAAGATTACTTCCAACAATCCAATAACAAAAAAATACACCAAAAAAAGACACTTTACTGCTGAAGAATGTTTCTACTCTAGTTCCGGAATTGAATTCATGTGTTCAGCAAAACTCAAATGAAAGGAAATCTGCAACTATGTGGGAAATTTTATTATCACAGGTCAGCATTTCACTCCCCACGATGATCAAGCAATCCTCCTCGCTGGCTACATGTGGTGCATCACTGTGAATACTTAAAAGTACTGCATTGGTCCTCAATACATTTTACCAATGTGGGATGTGGAGTGTTCTGTGCAACCATAAAAATCAAAGATTATCTTCTTGGTGTTTTTACCTCTTTGAGCAGCGGAGTTTTGAGAAGCTCATGGTAGGCCTTGGCAGACTCCTCAAATTTATCATGTTTCTGCAGATCCAAAGCTTTGTGATATAAAGCAAATGCCTCTGCTTCCTATAGAGAAATACAAATCAGGAGGGGAAGGGACTGACTTAATGAGATCTTACAGAGGTAAATGCAGTAAAACCAGCATAGACTTCATATTGCTTATTCATGAACATAGAGTCTGTACTTGAGCCTCTTTTGTCTGACTCTTGCTGTTTCTCAAGGGGTCCTGAGACTCATCTGCAGCTGTCGAAGCAGCATTTAGTGCTGCAATGCGAATCTGTGTAGAAGGACAGAGAAAATGCTTCAACAAGCAGTAATGTATGTTGTGTAAGCGGGCTAGTATGAGCTCAGCGGTCTGCGCAGTTATAAAGTGGTACAACGGGGATGTAGCTTACTCTGTAATTCAAAGTCTTACCATTTTAATATTGGAAAGGCAGATCTTCTGCTTTCACGGTTCACAGATTTTAACTGGATCTTTAGAAAAAAGACAGGACTGAAACGTGGATGAATGCAAGAAAAACTAACAATTTAGCCACATTATACAGGGTTACGTGAAAATACACTGCAAAACCATTTACAATGTCCCGTATCTCTTTTTTATTTAGTGTTATTAGATCGTATGTGAGAGCTTTGGGGCTAAACACCCCACTACACAGCTGGCGATTATACCACGCAGCGTAACTGCTCGTAAAAAAAAAAAAAGGTGGCTTGGAACCACTCGGAACAGACTAGCACACATTACCCAAACAAAGCCTGGTTAGCTTAGCTCTCTGCAAACTATATACTGCTCCTTGTTAATAATATACAGAACTCCAGACAGCAGATGCTAAATGTAGCCTCCTAAAAAACAGCTAAAAGCTCACAGTTTCTCCAGCTAGCTGAAATTAGCAGGGGCATTATGGGGGCTAAAGGTAGCTTGTGCTCCGCCAGGCGACCGTCACTTCCAAAGCTCAACAACTTACCGTTCATCCTCACTTAGACCGCATCAGTAAAGTTGCAGGTACTTGAGCGACGCGGCGAACTCTCAAAACACCGCGACTACAAAGCACGAAGCGATTTAGAAACTTAATGTATTCATCATCCTTTGTTGTTGTCAAACATGGACGAGACCCTGCGAACACTTGCGTCACAGGGTGACATTTGCTACCCGCCAAGTAGTAACATGGTCACTGATTCGTCAATACCCGGTGGGTGTAATCTTATGACCAATGATATAGTACTATATTAGGTGACACCGGCTGGGTCTGCATCATTACTACATCGGCGTACACCGATCGAGGAGGCACCGCTACACAGCACTTGGAGCATCTGACGCAGAGACAAGAAAAGGAGCGCACCCACTGAAATGCAATTTACTAGGAAGCGACACGCTCTGTACCTAATAAAGACGCTAAAGTAGCTCAATTGTTGGAATTAAAAAGACAAATCACACACTTTAACTCAAATTTGTCATTTGTGTATTTGACAGTTTTGAAATAAAGTGCAAACTGGTCAAAATGTTTTAAAAGCACGAGCAGAATAAAGAGTAAAAACATTCATCCAACAGTATACTGTTTTTTTATTGCTAGGTTAAACTACATAGATGACCAATTCGGATCCTCTACATAAATAAAAATGCAAATTAAATGTTGGTGCAAAATGGATCAGTAAGAGGGATGTACAGTTATTGGTTCTATAGCTTTGTTTCCCATCTGTGGACGCTACAGGAAATTGAAGTAATTTTATATGTTTATAATAGTCTCATGTGTCTGTTTTAGTTTTAATTAAAAATTTACAAAATGACCCTGTTGCTGGTAATTGCATACTAACTGAATAGTATTCTATGAACAAGCAGCCTAATAAAAAGCCCCTCTGCGGCCTCAAAGCCTCCGTGGGGCACCAGTCAATTTAAACAGCAGAATAAACGATGTGCATGAGTGAGTCGTTACAATACGCGCTAAAATGAGTATAAACTGTTATTTGTGCAGAGACATGCCTTTCCCCTCTTGACCAAAGTTAAAATAACTTCATAAGAGGCTAGGCTAATGTATGTAAAGGATGTGGCCAGTTCGCTCAGAGCAGAGCAGTCCAGACTGAAACAATTTGGGGAAAAAAATATAATATGATCACTTATCATTCATGTCACGATAACAGCAAAAATGATGAACATTGTTTTTGTTATTGATTTGCCTGTGAAATTCCCAAACTCTGTGAAAACGGCAAAACGGTACAAAAATACTGTACATTCAGCAAAAATAAGGAGAAAAAGATACGCTCATTTCATATTTTTTTCTTCTTCAGACCAGTTCTGTTGAATGGCCAATGCACTATAAAGCTATCTGTCCATGTAATGGATTTTCTCGTGCTTGCAGTCTCACAAGAATCCAACTCCTTCGAAAGGTAAGTATGTAATCCTGTTTCCAAAAAAGTGGGAATGCTGTGAGCACAACACATAAAATATTGACACTGAGACATTTTGCTTCATGAAAAACACATCTTCCCTAGGAACTAGGAACCTTTGGAGGGACTCACTCACTGTGTTTCCACATGGACCAGAGTTAAACTAAGTTGTGAGGAAATTCTAATCAACATTGTGACATGCATGGTAAACAGTCAACCACTAGAGGGCAAACTTTTATCCGTAATCATGACGAGATCTAGGTTGATTTTTTTAAAATTACATCTATATTTTTTATCTTAGGATGCTGAGCTGATTTCCTTTGCAGTGTTTCACTGTCAAACCTGGATCATAAGAGCACTTAGATTTTTTTCAAAAACTGCTGACAAATTGAATAAAATTATGCAAAGCAGTGTGACATTGTCTAAAAAGGATGTTTTTTTTGTCCTCTGTTCTGCAGTTTGCACAGGTGCATGACAGAAAGATGAGGATGACAAATTGTGGGAAATTCTGCAGTTTTTAGGAGTAACAGTATACCGTTTTTGTCCTCGCTGACCCTGTCTGTTGCAGTCCCTTGTTGCTCTGTCGTTGCTTGCTTTCCTCCCCGCCTCCTCCACCCCTACACTCATCCTCACCCACCCCATCTCTTTCTTGGCTGAGACTGGCTGGCTGGCACCATTATCAATTCTTTCTGTCAGCATGCCTGCAAAAAAAAAAAGGAAAAAGAAAAGCTTACGTCACAGTCATTACTGGCCCTATAAAAGTCAGAGTAATGCAGATTCACTGTGCAGTCGGCCCAGCAACATTCACAGACACAGAGCAACCCGTCTTGCTAGTCATGGCTTCCAGTGGCTTTGATCCTTACTTTCCTTCTACTTACAAGAAGAGAGTAGTTGTGCGCAGTGGAGGATATGGGGCTGGTGGTGGAGTAGGAGCTAGGTCTGCCTACTCCACCCACTCTGTCCCAGTAACTTCCTATGCATCTTCGCGCAGAAGTTATCCAACACACACCCGAGCCACTTCCAGCTACCACACCATACTTTCTGCGCCTGTGTCTGCAGCTGCTCCTGAGCTACGCCTTGACCAAGCAGCCCAAGTCAGTTCTGAGTTCAAAACACTGAGGACCCAGGAGAAGGCTCAATTGCAGGACCTGAATGACCGCTTTGCAAGCTTCATTGAGAGGGTCCATGAACTTGAGCAGCAGAACAAGTTGCTGGAGACTGAACTCCTGCTGCTCAGGCAGAGGCAGACAGAGCCATCCAACCTTCGGGCTCTGTATGAGCATGAGATCCGCCAGCTCCATGCAGCTGTAGAAGAGGCCCGCCATGAGAAGCAAGCAGCCCAGGACCACAGGGATCACATGGAGGATGTGCTGAGGAACCTGCAAAAACAGTATGAGGAGGAAGTGCTTGGTAGAGAGGAAGCTGAGGGCAGGCTCATGGATGCCAGGAAGAAAGCAGATCAAGCTGCACTGGACCAAGCTGAGCTTGAGAAACGAGTTGAGACCCTGCTGGAGGAGCTGGCCTTCCTGAAGCGTCTCTGTGAGAGTGAGATTGCAGAGCTGCAGGCCCAAATACAGTACAGCGCAGAGGTGTCAGTGGAGATGGAGGTCGCCAAACCAGACCTGTCTGCTGCACTTCGTGACATCCGAATGCAGTATGAGAAGCTGGCACAGCGCAACCTTCAGTCAGCTGAAGAATGGTTCTGCAACAAGATGAATGTCATGACAGTGGGCACCGCTCACAAAACGGAGAGTGCACGCAGTGCCAAAGATGAAGCTGGAGAGTACCGTCGGTTGCTTAAAGCCAGAACTCTGGAGATTGATGCCTGCCGTGAGATGAACCAAGCTCTGGAATACCAACTACAAGAAGTGGAGGAGAAACAGAGTGCTGAGATCTCTGCACTGCAGGTGAGGCACAGAAAGAATTAAATGAAGGGACATTCAGTTCAATAACTTTTATGCATTTCCTGTGATAAATTTTTCTATTTTTCTGTCAGTCGGGGCAGTCATAGAGCATTAAACTATTAAACTGATATACATCTAACAATTCTCTTTGTACAGGATACAATACGTGAACTGGAAGAAGAATTGAGGGCAAACAAGAATGACATGGCTCGCTACTTGAAAGATTACCAGGATCTCCTGAATGTGAAGATGGCACTTGATATTGAAATTGCAGCATACAGGTGAGTGTCTTCCACATAGCTTTGCACAGTTTTATATAGTAGTGTAATTGATAATTAGGCAGCGCATCTCCTTAATGTGTTCTTTATCCTATCAGGAAGCTCCTTGAAGGGGAAGAGAATCGTTTGAATGTGGCAGGACCAATTTCTGTCACTGCTTACTCCCAAGCCATGTATGCTACGCCTTCCTATGGAAGAACACAGGTCTCCTTGCAGTCTCTGCTGAGGTCCCGCTTGTATACTTCATCACTTTCCACAGAGGAGACAATATCCGCAAGCCAAGCACAGCAGGCAGAGGCTAGCCCTCCTCAAGAGGAAGAAGAAGAGCAGGTGGAAGAGGACGAGAAAGTGGAAGAAGAAAAGGAGGAAGAAGAGGGAGAGCAGGAAGAAAAGGAGGAAGAAGAGGGAGAGCAGGAAGAAGAGGAGGAAGAAGAGGAGGGGACAGCGGAGAAGGAAGAAAGAGAAGAAGAGGAGGGAGAGAAGGAGGAAGCGGCAGATGCAGAAGGTTAGCGTGGTGAATTATTTGTGTCCCTGTGCATGTCTGTGTGTTTGTGTGTATGTGTGTAGTAGGAAACTAATGCCACCTTTCCTCTCTCTTCACATCATTTTGAAAATGAAGAGGCTGAGGCAGAGGGTGGAGAAAAAGAAGACGAGGGAGAAGGAGGAGAGGACAGCCAACTTCAAGAAGAAGAAGAAGATGCTGAGCAGAAAGAAAAAGAGGGTGATGAAGAGGGTGAGAAGGAGGAAGAACCTGAAAAAGCAGATGAGGTGGAGGCTGGAGAGCAAAATGGAAAAACAACAGATAAAAAAGTTTAACTTTCCATGATTTAAAAACAAACTGCTAGCCTGTAGCTAAAGGATGTTTGAAATCCTCCGGTGCTCCTATGTCCTCACGTCTCATTCAAATCAAAAGAAAATCTCTTAAAAAGTGTTGGTGAACTTCACCTCTGTATGGTCGACATGATAGCCTGAAAGCATGTATGCACACGTAAACTCTGCATAAGAAAAAACTAAACTAAACAAAATATGAAAAAAAGTACAAAGACAAGATGTGTCAGGAGCAGGAATTCTGCTTAGTGGAGAAATGTTTGCCGGTGCTTTACTTTAATCAAAATATGCTTATGTAACTGCCTATATGTGCAATAGCCTTAATTCAATTCTGCACCAAATGTTTCAAGTCCATGATATGCTGCATTGAACTCCAATAAAGCCTCAAAGCCTTCTCAACCAGATGCTAGCTCCAGGATTTTCATTTTTACACATGAAAAAAAAACATTTGCAGTGATGAAATCATGTAACATTTAGCATGAATAAATGCATAAACAGAAAATTATATTCAGCGTCCAAGTTCTGTGACTCACTTGCATGCACGAGGACAGAAATTTTCGCTTGCCTTTTTAAGCCTGAAGCTTCTTTTATTTCAATTCAGGGTCTAAGACAAAATGCTACTGTTGCACTGCAATGTTAATGGAGGTTAGTGGAAAAGCACAGAAATGGCAGCCAGAGGGCTTTGCTTCTGTTCACAATGATAAATCAGCTCCCAATTGAGTGAAAAGGGAGGGCTGCTGCAAACTAGCACAGTCAGCAAGTCTGGATGATCTTAAGTCTTATTCAGCAAAAGACACCAAGCCAATTAAAATGCATGAAAAACAACATGTGACACAACAAATTTCAGTTTATTGGGCACCATTAATCTCTTAGGTTTTCAACATGACAAAGCCAATAAAGCCTCCTTAGATTTCCAGCATCTTGCAAAAGCAAAGTCTGGTGCAGATGAATTGAGTTACACTGGGGTTTTAGGCTCTTCAGTAAGCAGGTCGTCTCTGTCCTGTCTCTATGTGAACGGTGAGCTGACACCAGTGTTTTTCCTGCTGCCTCACCCTCATCCACATCACTGTCCATAAATCAGGGTGCCCTGAAACCTTTATGACTCAGCTAGTCTGCTGCACCAAAGAATCTGGCAAAGTGTCAGCTCATGCAGAACAGTAAGGAGCAGAAGAAAAAAAGCGAGCAATTTCATTATTTCATTAGGGAGAAAGACAGCTAGATTGGAGGGGGTGGAGAGGGGAAAGAGG
>VUQJ01011575.1:14700-25090 GCA_015108635.1 Andinoacara biseriatus
ACACTACAGAGCACTGTATGAATGTATGGTTAAATGTGGCTAGTACTGTCAAGCACTTTGAGTCATCAGTGGGCCTGGCTGCCATTGGGTGATGCAAATGCAAATGCTTTGGTGCTCCATTAGCTTAATCCACTGAGGCTGGATCTCCATGTGTAGTTTTGGAAATATTTGGTAAGACAATATGGTGCAAATTACATCTTTTAAGAATAACAATGGATAAAACGTCAGGGCATTGTCTGTTAATTTGAGGGTATATGAATGTCTGCTGGAAGTGAATCTCAAACCATCCACCTGTAAAGTTATTTCTCTACAGTCCACAGCCATACATATAAACTTCATAATCATGCAACATGAAAAGTCAGGGGTTCCAAAGGGAGTAGGCTCATTTTTAGGGATCGTGAATAGCTGTCCAATGATTTTTGCCTGGATTAATAAGATAAACCGAATGCTTCACAGACATCTTCATGGCTAAAAAGCAATATTGGCTGCATTGTTAACAGTATTAAAAGATTTTATTTAGGAAAATGTCATTTTATAATTATATTTTAAAAATTCTAAAAATTTATGACACATTAACCTCTTCATTTGACCTCTTTAGATCAAATATGAAATACGGCCATCCATGCATCACTGAAAACCTTCCACCTTATATTTGCTTATTCATGCAGTCATTTTATTTCTTTGATGTCTCTTTCTAATTGCCATTTCCTTTTGAAGTCATGATAAATTAAATGCTTAGCTTTGATTTCAGCTGGAGTCATTTCATCTTTGGAGCAGTTGGTTGTGGTTATCTCCCTACCTTGGACCCACCAGGGAGGACAGTCCTTAGGGTATTGCATCATCTAACTTAGAATTTTAATTCATACTTTATTTTATGCAAATAAATGAATATAGTGCCTGACAACAATTTCTCTCGCTGTCCAGGTGTTACTCACAATTTATGACCCTTATCAAGGTATGTGAATGTAAGGATGTGTGTGAAGAGGGCTGAGGGAGCAAGAGTGACAGAGACTGGAGGAGAGAGAACACGTAATAGAATTAGTAATGACTGAGTTCATTGACATGCACAATCCTAATCGCCTACCATTTAAAAGACCCTTGAGTAATTGCCATGGTTTGCAATTGGGCAGATGGATAAGCGGTATAGTCTCAGTGGGCTAAATGTCAAAGGCAGACATAAACCCCTGGAGCACCCACACATATCTCTGCTCTTGCACAAGGACGCTGTCAAAGACAAATGTAGGCCTTTTTTCTATACTATAAATGTTTAAAATGGACTGCATGTGATATATTTTATCAAACAATAAATAACAGTCTTTATCTCTCCACAGATTTGCACTGTTTTGTTTCTTCAACCATTTGGTTGCATTAAATCTCATCAGATAAATTCTCATCCCCTACAGTGTCATGAAAAATTATTTGCCCCCTTTCCCCTTAATATTAGACAAATATAACCTAAATACAAAATGCAGCTTTTAAATAATGATTTCACTTATTAAGGGAACAAAGTTATCCAAACCTACCTGGCCCTGTGTGAAAAAGTAACTGTCCCCAAACCTAATAACTGGTTGTGCCAGCTTTGGCAGCAAGAACTGCAATCAAGCATTTGCGATAACTGAGAATGAGTCTTTCACAATGCTGTGGAGGACTTTTGGCCCATTCTTTTTTGCAGAATTGTTTTAATTCTACCACATCAGAGAGTTTTCAAGCATGAACAGCCTGTTTAAGGTAATGCCAAAGCACTTCAATTCACTTATGCCTGGACTTTGACTAGGCCTATCCAAAACCTCAAACTATTTTTTTTTCCTTTTGAGCCATTCAGAGGTGGACTTGCTGGTGTGTTTTTAATCAATCTCCTGTTGCATATTCCAATTATGCTTGAGCTTCAGGGCATGAACTGTTGGCCGAACATTCACCTTCAGGATTCTCTGGCAGGGAGCAGAATTCCTGGTTCCATCAAGTCATCCAGATCCTGAATCAGCAACCCAGCCCCAGACCATCACACTACCACCATCATGTTTGACTGCTGGCATGAAGTTATTTTTATGAAATGCTGTGTTTGATGTATGCCAGAGGCAATGGGATGCAAACCTCCCAAAAACTTCAACTATTGTCTTTTTTTTTGGCAAATATGAAACAAACTGCTGTGGTCTTTTTGGTCAGCAGTGGGTTTTGCCTTGAAACTCTCCCATTGATGCTATTTTTTCCTAGTCTTTTTCTTACTGTTGAATAATGAACATCTTAAACAAGGCAAATGAAGCCTGCAATTTTTTTAAATGTAGTTCTGGGATCTTTCGTGACCTCCTGGATGAGTCATCAATGCAGTATTGGAGTAATTTTGGTAGGCCAGCCACTACTGAGAAGGTTAACCATTGTTCCAAGTTTTCTCAATTTGTGGATGGCTCTTGTTCTGTTTCACTATCTAAAAGCCTTAGAATTGGCTTTGTAACCCTGTCCAAACGGATAGATATCAGTGACTCCAGCTAAAGCTGGAGGAGATGAATCAGTATACACAGAAACAATGTGGAAAAAATGGCATCATGTTGCAGCACTAACAACCTGGTCCTCAACACCACAAAAACAAAAGAAATAATAAAGAGAAGCAGATCTGACCCTCAGCCTATGCACAGCAATAGGGACTGTGTGGAGAGAGATTTCAGATTTCTGCACCTGCAACTGGAGGATGACCTTACTTGGATAACCAACACCACTGCGCTGATCAAGAAGGCACAGTAGTGGTTCTACTTCCTGTGGATCCTGAAAAGCGACGCTCTACCCAAGGAGCTGCTGGTGTCCTTCTGCAGATGCTCTGTTGAGAGTGCGCCGGTTTGCCATCTGCACTGCTCAGAAAAAGACAGCACACCAGAGGGTCATCAACACAGCGCAGAAGATCATCGACTGTGCTCTTCTCTCCTTAGAGGAGGTGTACAGGTCCTGCTGCCATAACAATAACTCAAGCGCACATGCATAAATATCTTTGCTTATATTTTTATGCTGTTTTATATTGTTTTTATTAGAAAAACTCTTTTAAAATTTGTACATAGAATAAAATTTTAAAATAGTTAGATTGCTTTCTTGCACTGAATTGGACAGCATATAATTTGAGGGTGCTTTTGGCATAATGACAGCTCTGATTCGAAAAAAACTGGGGGGGGGGCACGTAGGTTTGTACTGTATAGGTTTTCTTTTCCTTTAATAAACAAAATCATCATTTAAAAACTGCATTTTTTGTATTTCCTCAGGTTATCTTTGTTTAATATTAAAATATGATGATCTGAAAAATGTAAGTGTGAAAAATATGCAGCAAATAAAAAATCAGAAAGGGGGCAAATACTTATTTATAGCTCTGTACTAGTACTTACACTAGAACTAGTGTGAAATTGTAAATCTAAGATGAGTAGGATGAATTGAATAGTTTTTCCTTATTTTGTTAACCCTAACACATCTCCATTTGTTTAAAATGCACAGCATCTGCCTCTGCACACAAATGTTCCCATAAATTAGTGTTTTTTTCCACCTCCAAATACTTGCAGCAAGTCTCTGAAGAGTTTCCAAGCCTCTCTTTTTATTCACCTATCACCTAGGTTGGTGATAGCGCTGAAGTTTTGATTTTGTATTATTTACTAGATTGCCTTTGCATAAAGTCTTTTTGCTTATATGTGCATTAAGGCCCAATGAGAAGAACACAGTGGCCTGATCATCATCAGCTACAAGCCCTCTTATTCCTCTTATTCCCAGTGAGTATGACAAGAGCTCAGGCATGGCCATTATATTCATGAAGAACAAATGTGATTCAGAGCACAGCGCTTGGATTCACAGCATGAACTTTACCAACACAACTTTACTTAAAGTGCCATTGTTAACACCAAAGCTCACAAAGGCAAAGAGCATCACAGAGTAGCCAGCATAGATGACAAAAAGATTCAATCACACAGATTGAGCATGCCCCTGCCATAACTACAGCTTATTAGAAGGCATAAAACATTCATGTAAGGGGAACAAAAGAGCTCAACTAATACAAAGAGACTTTGAACATACACTGAATAGTCTTTTATATGTTTTTAATACTTATGGCATTTCAGAACCCATTCATACAAATTGTACTTTTATCATTTGATACAAGTACAATATGTAATAATTGATGCCTTCTACAAAAACTGGGCAGAAATTTTTATTCCACAAAATCAGCTTGCTTTGGTGAGATTAGCTGACGTCCACTTCATTTAACAAAGGCAGACACAGTGCAACAAAAAAGCTTAGGAACAGGTTTGGGCTCGTTGGTAAACAATGTGCGTGACTTAAGAAATTTTACTGAGCTGAGGATTGAACTGAAGTTCTCACAGTGAAACTTTAATCAGTCTTGGCCAGTGTACACCTAGGTGTGATTATATATAAATTATTAGCCCTGGGGGTTCATCTTTTTCTTTATTTTCCTTCGTTGAGACACTGAAATGATCCCTTATTACACCCTAGGTTCCACCTGTCAGCTGTTTTCTGTTGATGCCACAATGCTCCGAATAATCCACTTCAACCGGCACTGCATGACCAGCCACAATGAATGATTTTTGCGAAAGATGCCAGCTCACAATTAGAATGATAACAAGTACCTAATCTTGATGAACAAGAAAATCACACATTTCATAACACACAAACTGATTTCCAGACTTCATAAAGAAGTGTGAAGAAAGAAAGGGATGGGGTGAGAAGCAAAAACACCTTCAGTGATAACATGCCTGGACAATAAAACGCAGGATAAATAATTTATATAGACACAAGCCATGATTTTAACTAAAAAAGTTTTCATAAATGATAAAATGCGCATATGCACATTTTTTTTTAGAAAAAGTGAAGCATAATGTTAAAGTAGATATGAAACCTACAGTATATGGTTAAACCTAATTTAACATAAAACCATCCAGATTGTGTTTTTTTTCTGTTTATGAACACAAATTTAATATTTAAATCTAAAAATATTTAAGAAGTACATTCACAAGCTTAATTTTATATATTCAGTGTTCTATATTTTAATATTATTTTATGTTCTATATAAGTTGTGGCCATAGTTTGCTTACTAGTGTGAACTGTTGTACTATTTTGCCTCTTGCTTACAATCATAATTACAGTATTGCTTCTTATTTCTTTCTTTTTCCCCCTTACCTCTGACAGAGTTTGTTAGAGATCTTTTAAGTTTTTCTCTTGTTCAGTAGTTTTTGTACTGTTAAAGATAAATTAGATCGGCAAATATGCATTTCCTTTTCTCCAATTCTCTGGTGAGTTTCTGTGTTTCGGGTTCAGTGGAATTACACCGCTTGACTAAAGATGCGTCTGGAAATCAGATTTGTGCATGCACGCACAGTTTCATGATGACTGAGTCTGCACGTGTGTGTTTGCTTCGTGCGCGCAGCTGCAGTCATGAAAAGAGTTTTTGACAGAAATCCTAGCAGAAATCCCAGAATACATGAACTCAAAACAAACCACACATGTCAGGGGGAGAGATTTTGATAGAAATTTGCTTTGTGTAAGATACAAAGTTACCTTACACAGAGCCCAACAGCAACAACAGTAATAATGTCCAGGGTGTGTCCTGCCTCTCGCCCTTTGACAAATGGGATAGGCTCCAGCCCCCCCCACTGCAACCCTGAAAAGGATAAGTGGAAGAAAATGGATGGATGGCTAATAATAATTAAACCTTATTGGATTTAAACTTGGCTGATCTCTGGTTCAATAACAAGCCCAACAAGATGATGGGCTTGTTATTGGCTGCTATTTTTAGACAGCTCCCTAGGAGTTCCTTTCTGACCATTTGCAATGATGACTTTCATAATCAGGACCTTTATATTTCTCCACACTTCATCAGTACCACCACAGCATTTCCTGGTTCTGACTTAAATGTAGCTAAAGTAATCTATCTGTTCAATTCAATTCAGTTTTATTTATGTAGCACCAAATCACAACAAGAAGGCACTTTATGTTTTAAGGTAGAGAGCCAACAGTAATACAGAGAAAACTCCAACAATCAGACGACCTCCGGCAGAACCAGGATCCTGGAGGGTCAGTCATCTGGCGTGACCGGTTGGGGGTGAGCGGAGAGAGACAGGACAAAAGGCATGCTGTGGACAAGAGCCAGAGATGAATACTGATTAAACAGAACCTAGAATTTCTTAGACTGAGGCAACTGTAAGTGAAACACACAGGCAGAGTCAAAAATTATTTTATGTGTTAAGGGGGCATATTTATGTAATTCTAAATACAAAAACAGTTGGCTGTGAAAAATTGTAAACACTTTTTTTTTTCTAAATTAACTCAAACACAAAGGTCCATGTCTTCACTCTCAACATAGACCTCTCACTGAATTTGGCCCTCTATGATTTTGTCCACTTACCAAAAATGAAAATGACATTGAAGGATCACAATTTTTGACACTGTGGAGGAGCTCCAGCGCACAGTGCAGAGGCACAAGCACGGAGCAATCTAAAAATAGCAGCCACGTTGGAGTTTGGACATATGTATATTTAAATCAGGTACAGTTTCTGGGACAATTTTTTTCATCAAACCGCATATTCTTTGTTTGACTGGGTAAAAGCGGGAGAGATGCACTTTAAGCATGAGTTAATTGTCCAATAAATAAATAAATACAAAAAATATGCATAGCATAAATAAATGAGTAGACCAGAAAGAGCAGATGTTTGAACCTAACTCAGAGCAACATATTTATTAAAAGAGACCATGAATGACTATTGGTTCATTTTGCTCAGGAAGCAAAGCCAGTGCAAGAGCAAAACGTTGCTTATGTGCATTTTTCCATAGACATAAGTCTTATTTATTTATTTATTTATTTATTTACGTACATCTTTTCTATGCATCTGCAGCTGGAGGTTAATTTCCTGTACCAAACTAACACGTTTCTGGTGAGGTGAGAGGTGAGTTGCTGTTGAACCTTGGTATATGCTAATTAGCTGATGTCAAATTGTGTTACATTATCGCTTGCTCAGTCCATTTCTTATCACAACAGTAGGACAATTTTCACAGCTCCAGTTGGCAAATGTGTACATGTAAAAATTCATGTAATATGAAAATGTAAATAAACAGAAAAACCTGTTTTCCTCAATATTAATTGAATTATTTTCATTTGTCTTTTTGTCTTTTTATCTTTATGTTGGAGTGATTTAAGGCTTTACTGGCATTATCAGCCACAAGGGCAATCTGAAAAACATAAACAAAAAACCAAAAACAGTTATGAATAATGCTGTTTTTGATAAGTGAGCATCCAGAGTAACTTGCAGTATGCTGGATAGCTGTTGTACAGCTATGTCCTTCAGTATTCTGTATGTGTCTTAATGGTTGATAGACAAGATAGATAGTGTTTCACAAGATGTTTTTTTGAAGCTGTTTATCAGCAAAGTCACTTTGAATAAACTGCGTTTCCCCAGGATGAACCTTGAGCTCTATCAAATGTGTGGAAAATGTTAATATGCAAACATCCAATCTTCAAGAGAAAGTATTTATTTTTGTCAGTGAAATTGATATATAAGGTATTCATATTCCCTGCATGAGTCCAGCAAACTTGTGCTTGCTCACACTGGCAAAGCTCAACATGAGTCACTCTGTTTTCAGCAATTATCCCTAAATCAATTCTGGGCCAACACAAGCTTAATATAATACCCAACCTGATCCATAATTAAATACAGCCAGAGAGATTCTTCTGGGTAGGGACAATAAGGTTTTAGGTCTACTGCTGGGGTCCTCAACAGCAGGACGTAACATAATAGGTGAAGAATGCAGAAGCAACCTTAATGTTGTTAGTGAATTATACTAATTTGTGTTTCATTCTGTTCAGACCAACTATAGATGAAACATTATAGTGAGACTATAAAAAACGTCTATACTTACGAAAATCTGGCAAAGTTTGGAAATCTTTATTGAAAAACTACAGACAAGAAGAATTGCTGCATGTAATTTTTCATATATTTCATGCTTACTGTAGGTCCTTGTATGCCCTTAACATCCATCTCAAGGGGTGCATTGTCTTAATTACATTTACTAATTAAAATACATTTTGGAACTTCCATCATTGAGATGTTTTTTGTTTTCTTTCTTCTAGATGGCCCCCTCTTTCCTTCTGTGTCACCTGCTTCTAGTTTTAAGGTAAATTTGACCATTTCTGAAGTTTGCCCCGACTCCCCCGGCTGACTTTCACTAATAATTGATTTCAAAAACAATTTCATTGTTCTCAGCTGTGATCATGCAAGTTCTAAAAGCTGCTAAAAATGTGCTGGTTATGGCCCCTTGTGTTTGTGTCTGTAGATTACCCATCTGTATTCTGTTTCAGGGAATTAGTCTTACAATTCTCATGGGGTGAGGCCCACTGTCTGTGGTGCAATGCAAGAATTTTGCACTGCATCCCTTTTGACTGGGAGCTGAATGAATCACTCCTCAAGACACTGCAATGAAGCAGGTGGCGTGGGATTGATTCATGATGTGAAAAGAAGAATGGGTCAGAGGCTGGGAATGTTTAATTTTATGCAACAAAGGGTAAAATTTGACTGCAGGCTGCATAGTAATTTTCCAAATGTCTAACAAGAATATCTGCAGTCTCCAGTGTTTGGCTGGGGCATCAGGCTTTACTAAATGTGGACAGAAATGTTGGGTAGTACTCGATTGTATGAGCCTACCCTTTTCTTAAGCAAAATGCTAGGTTGAATATTAACACAAAAGGCAATACTTGTTACTTGAGCTTGCCATCTCTGGCCAAGTCATGTGATGAGATGGTGGCACATTGTGAGAGAGATTGTCAACTTAGTTCCAAAGACAAAAAAAGAGTTCTAGTTGAAGGAAACCTAAGAAAGTGGGAAAATAATGTTAAACATCCAGGTTTAATCCACTCTATCCTCAACACCACAACAAATAAAGAAAACATCGATGGATTACCAATTGCAATTGCAATCAATTCATCCCAAACAAAAGGTTACTAAAAAAAGCTTTAAATTTAATTAAAATAGCACAAAACTGACATATTATTATATCATATCATCATAGGTATTGTGATGCTTTAGCCTACAGATTTGCAAACAGCTGCTTACTGTACCGCTACAGAAGGTGGCACTGGTGCCTTATTAGGTGCCAGGACACAACAGTCCCGTTATTGAGATATAAATCTGCATTAGAAGGTTAGAGGTGTAAATCAAAGTGTGTCAGCCAGGAGACTGAAGCTTGTTTTCTGTTTGGGAGCTCTGTGGTTTGTTCTTTCACTTGGTTTTCATTTGATGATTTGTCTCTTTTTCACTTGCTTTTTAGTTTTGCTTTCACTGGCTGGGCGGCTACGTTTAGACATTCAAATTTCTTGATTAGATTACAAAAAGACTGCAGTTTAGGTTAAAATACATCCCTTTATAACAATCCTGCAACCCTGTTCAATGTTATGCTATGTTCCATGCTTACAAAGTGCAGTTCGGTATGAGGCCATAGGCTCCCTTACAAATGTGCTTATGAGCCCAGGAATGAGAGATCTGTCATTGTTTGTGTATCTGTATCTCTCCTAGCTCTGTTTTGGTTACATTCAAATTCAATTCAATTCAAGTTTATTTATATAGCGACCAATCACAGTCACCCCAAGGCGCTTTACACTGCAAGGTAAAGGTCCTACAATATTAGTGGAAAACCCCAACAGTCAGATGATCCCTTATGAGTAAGCACTTGTGAAACTGGGACAGAAAACCTGCCTTTTACCAGGAGGAAACCAATGGCATGATCAGGCTCAGGGAGGGGCAGTCATACGCCATCATCAGTTGGGAGATGAGGAGAAAGAGAAAAGAGAAAGGAAAAATTATTTTGTTTTCATCTCCTGAGAAATAAATAAACAAATGCTGCTAAATGCTTTGCTATGGCACAGTGGTTCAGTATTTCACAATGGTGTGTCACAGCCAGTCCTGATTGGCTGGAGTCTTCCTATGTGGGGTTTGCATGTTATCCCTTTGTCTGGCTGGGTTTCCTACAGGTGGTCTTGCTTCCTCCTAAAGCCCAAAGGCATGCATGTTATGTTAATTTGTGATTTTAACGTGGCCATAGGTGTAGATATGAGACTATACTGTTGCCTCTCTGTTAGCCCTGTGATGGGCTGGTGCCCTGTCAAGCATTTCTCCGAGTGGTATAGGTTCAAGTGCTCCTTCAACCATAAGCTGATGAGCATTTAAAAAAGTAATAAATAATGGATGCTTCAGATTGCTAACTTTTTTCATTTGGTGTTAAGCAGGTACACAGCGAGCCCTTGTCAAATTTATCAAACAGCTGCCTGTTTAATCTGAAAACCTGGCATATAAACCAATGCACTGAGTATGATGATGCTAAATTGCTCCAAAAACTGAAACTGCAAAGTAGGTGTTATTTCTTTCTG
>VUQJ01011578.1:22440-41801 GCA_015108635.1 Andinoacara biseriatus
AAGATTCAGTTATCTGAACAAAAACCAAACATGTTTCTTGAATGTAGTTTTATATTCAAAGAAAAACTGGCAACAGCAATTACTGTTAGAGTACTCAAGCAAAGCCCTTAATAAAATTCACCAGCACCGCTTCATGTAAAGTCGTGGCTGGTCCAAGGTAGACAGCCAGGGATTTTATATGAATCTATTATTGCTGGCAACATATTCATAGTTTGTCAGTTATCCTGTTGTAAACCTGATAAGAGGACAAAGTAGTAAACAACAATTTGAAGAAATTCATGTCATAGTTTTATTTCTATTGTGCGTGATTATTTGAACATAATGAAGATATTGTGCATTCCTAATGAGCACCAGTTCAGAGGTAATAGCTGTTTAATGGCTGTTTTCTGCCATGCTGTGATCTGTGTTTGATACTGATGGTGTGATTTTAAAGTACTTAGACACTCATCACACACAATTACTCTGAGTTTAATGAAGTGTGGAAGAATGTAGCGTCTACTCAGACTTAAAGTGGGGCAGAGGAGCAGAGAGGGAGGGTGTAAATGTCTGGAAATTTGCTAGAAACAGGGCCAATATGATACCTATGTTATCTATTTAAATACATATGTATGTACAATATGATGGCAATGTTAAATATTAAAACAATAACAATATTGGTTGTTCAGTGGTCTCTTTTGTTACTGTTATCAAGCAGCATGCGATCATGGAAGTTTATCACCGTAGCCAATTCAGATATATACTCATTGGTCACTATATACTTTTTGAAATGCTTTAAAAGTGACTTTGGATGTGGCATGGTTGGTGCCAGTTGGTGCCAGATGAGCTGGATCAGCTGTTTCAGAAACTGACGATCTCCTGGGATTTTCCCACACAACCATCTCTAGGGTTTACAGAGAATGGTCTCAAAAGGTTACAACCAAGGTATGCAGAACACACAATGACCATAAAGCAGATAGGTTACGGCAGTGGAAAACCACACCTGGTGGCACCCCAGAACAGGAAACTAAAGCTACAACTCACACAGGCTCAGAGAAAACTGGAAAACATCACCTGGTGTAATATGGGGCTGTATTTTCCTGGAGGATATTTTCCCAGACTTCTGTGGGCCTCTTAGTGCCAAATGAGCTTTATTTAAATTCCACAGTCCATCTGAATATAGTTGCGGACCACGTGCACAGAGGACCCACCCTCTGATGGATGCAACCAGCAGGTTAGCACATAATGGTACAAGGTCATTTGTGAAAAATGTATTAACGTTATAATTTGACGTGTATATTTGTAGTAATGTATTTGATTCCAATGAGTAACTTTAGCTAAAGTAACTACAAAATATATCTAACCATTTGATAGATATACTGTAATATGAACTGATGCAGTATATGTATCAGTAGATTCATTCATGAAAGTTGTTATATTGTTATAAAGTTAGCATTAGCATGGCAGCTAGTCTGAATAAAGATACACTCTTGCACTGAATGAAGTGGCAGCTTTTACAAGCCTGAACATAATTAGAAACACTTAACAAGGGTACCCAAGTCATCAAAACATATGACATTGTGTAAGTTGTATTTTATGTGTGCATGTTACATATTTTACCCAAACTAACTTTTTTTCAATTTGACCTCTTTTTCTTGAGCTTTGATTAAAAAAAATAAATAAAATGCTGTCCAAAATGCAATCAAATAAAAGTTCTCTGAGAAAATGAATTTTGTATCAAACCAAAATCCTTTTGATCGCAGGAAGGAAAATTGATATTTTTGTTGTGGAACCCTGAAGTTGTTTTTTATTTAGTTATTCATTTTATTTTTTACCATCTGATGTTTCCAAGGTCAACAATGAACTTTAAAACTCAACTTTCAAGTCAAATAGGATGAGAAGTGCTCAGGAAATCCTGGACACAAAACTACAGGTATTCCAAGATGCATTTTGAGACACATCTGTCGCCGCCTGGGTCAAATTCATGACAAGCTCTGCTACAACTGAGAAACATGAAAAAAGACCATTTATCTTAAATTTTTATCACATGGTGTCCTCTTTCCTCTGGCCAGGAGTACTGCTTCAGAGGGTTTTTTTGACGCAGCAACGAGTGTATTTTATTGTTCTTCTACTTTTAATATCATGAGATCTGCACAGTTTTCATCTATTTACATCCATAGCAGGATTTTCCATGAGACATTTCTGCGGTTTAAAGATCCGTGTCCATGCATTTGCTTGCATCTGTGTAATTTATTAAGCTGTACGTGTGTTTGTGTCGCTGCGTGTACCTATCTGTGTAATTGGACTGACGCCTGCAGGGCACCGTGTTGCGGACGCAGGTACCGGTGCCTGGGTCCACATTCTCGACCATGACGAAGGGATGCTCCTCCAGCGTAGCCACGGTCAGGTGACGATCATCAGACACATGCTCCAGGTAGCTGCCATACCGAGGCCAGATGGGGTAGCGAACCTGGAGGACGCCCCGAGCATACGTGCCCACCTGAACAAGAAGTGTGAAAGAAAAAGACCTCTTTGGTAATCACATGCGAGTCCCGACCTTCATGTCAGCAACTTCTCTCTTCACCTACCCTGCCACTCAGAACTTCACAGGATGAATAATTTTTATAAAAGATTTATAAAGATTTAAAAAAAGAAAATGCATGTGCTGACCTGGAGGAAGAGGATAAGAAGATCAAAGGAGAGTAGGGTTCATTAACACATGCTGAGGAGACTTAAAAGTGTTTGAGGAAGACTTATTGAGGAGGAAAAAGCCCTCAGAAACAAAAACAAAGAATAAACCAGCTACATCACATTAATAATACAACCCAGCATGTGCTGCTTTCACTGTGTGTTAATTTTGTTGACTGATTATTCAGTTAATAATTTTCTTCCCCCCCCCCACTAATAAACATATTGAAATGTCACTATTCATAAATGGTAACTGTTCAAGTGATTATTGTAATTTATCTAATGTGTTTTTTTTGTTTCTGCCTTTGTGTGTTTAAAAGATTTGCTGCATTTGTAGAGCCGGTGTAAGTAAAGCTCAGTGAACTGAAAATAAATGAACAAACAGAGATTCTGACAGATTCGTTAACGAGATTGCTACTGGAAAAAGTGTTTAATGTCACAGAAGCCACTTTTGTACCAGAATTTCCGTACACTGTCACGTCATACAATGAATAGTCCCATAGACGTCGGTACCAAGCTCAATGAAACCCTCCACATGAGGAGCAGGACTGTTTGTCACATCAGCCGACCTAATGAGGCGTGCTGAGCTCGGCCAGCGCTGGCTTACTGCGTATGAAACTCACTCCCTTACAGATTTAATGAGACCTCTTTTTCATACCAACTCTTGGTTCTTTCTTCAGCTTAGTCATACTGATGTTTTTCCCTAGTCATACATGGATGACTTAAGGCTCTGTATAAAGGTGCAGCACGTAAAGCGGTGATTTGTTTCTGTGCACCACCTGTGAATGACAGAATCACAGAAATGTCAGTTTTGAAGATCAGTCATTTAGATTTATGTCACATGTCTAAAGTATCTTAAGCAGAAGTGCTTTCACTGCCATTCAGGCACTCACTGGACTAATGGGTCGTTGAATACTGGGTTAAAATGTGGTGTGATGGTTGAATATACCAAACTTATCTATCAATTCAGTCAGGTTTTGACAATGAGTGATGCATTCACTTTGCTAAAGCGTCTCTTTGTCAATGCCACGATGAGCACATCACAGTCGCAGAATAGATTTCCTCCATGTTTGGAGTTAAATTTAAAGATTAATACAATATGATCTCTCTCTTTGGCCATTGCAAAAGGAAAAGGAAAAGGGAAAAAAAAACCCTTTGTGTATAAATAGTCCTGTCTTCCCTTTATTCTTTGTTGTAGAGTCTGTGCACCTTTTTTTACCATAACACTGCTGTGTTTTTTTAGGGCAATCTCACGACTGCAGTCCAGGTCAGTTACATTTTAACCTACTATGTTTTGGTCTCCATCAGCTCCTGAGGAGAAAATACTGCATTATAACTTTAGGGGTGTGCTACGAAACAAGTTCAACAAAGCCAGGCTTAAACCTAAAAGCCTGGTCAGAGATGATGGATATCATAACAGCTTTTTGCTGCAGATTCTGAGCGTGCTCACATAAAATTAAAGTATTTGATCAAGTCATACACTTTATCAGTGGAACAGGTGATAAAGAATATAAGAAATATAACCACAAAAGTCAAATAAGAGTAATGCTGCAGGAAATCATTAATCCAGGGATTTGATCATTAAATGCTCACAGAGCAATCAAATAAATTATCTTGAGTTAATATATCTACGTTAGTGCTCAGTCCGCTCTCTGTGCTGCTGTTTATTTCTAATGAGACGGCAGCGCATTACTTTATTGTCCAGTAGCTTAAAAGAAAAATGGAAATCACTTTAGTTTGTTGCCAAAACAAAATTTAATTAATTGTATTGATTAAAGGGTATTGTTAGTGATAAATGGCCTACAAATCTAACTGAACAATTTTCTAACGTGTTCAAATAGCTGCAATTCCATAAAAAAACAAACAGTTTAGGACCAAACATTAATATGTTAAGTACACAAGTTCCATCAAATTGCAGGAACACACAGTTTTCACTGCTGTAACTTTAAAGCTGGGCTTCATTCAGTGGGGTTACACTTTACAGATTGCTTTTGTTTGCAGGTTGCTGTTGTGGGACTAATATTCATTCATTCATTGATTCGTTCATTCATTCATACGTTCATATATAAAAACCTGTTCCCTCACCAGATATCTGTATCACACTTACAGGCTACTGTAAATGAAATAGTGAAAATGTCCTTCCAGCCAATTTTAAACGGAAACTGACAATAATCAGCTCCAGATCAGATTATATTTTCACCGTGATTTACCACGGTGATCTAGCCGGGTTAAAAAAAGAGAGTCTCCTTCATGACACTGAAAACTCAGACTTTACACTCAACTTACTTCACTAAACCATTAATCTTGCTTCACAGTGTGCTACTTGTCTGCTGTTTGGGGTTGGGCAGGGAGTCTGTTTTTCTTTTAAACAGTTGATACATCTTAACTTTTAAACTTTTGAAATCTAAACTGTGAGCCGAAAGGCACTAAAAGCCTTTAATAGCGCTGAGGGCAGAGCTGTGTGATAATTCGCCTAACGTAGTTTTTCTATTGTTACTATTTATTGCTGATATATTGTTTATTGATTATTACTGCTCTTTATTTACTGGCTTCAATCCACAGGTGCAAAATTGGAACAAGGATAAGACCTGGGAGAGGATCCTGGCAGTGAAAAGGGACAAAATGTCACCCAGCAGCACCCTTCAGATGATGATAAGGAATAACAGCATGTTAAACTGTCAGGCTGTCACAATGAAAGAGGGAAGCTTGAAAAGAGCAAGTACTCCACGACACGTCGTTATAACGGATGAGATACATGACACAAAGAGGAGAGGGAGAACACGCAGTGAGAGATCGAGTTGTAATGAGATGGGGTTGAAAGGGAGGGAGAGGATTCACAAAACTCTGATGCTTGTATGGCATCTTGTCAGATGTCTTGTTATCTGTAACTCGTGTGAACATCAATACCTGCACTCGGGGAGAATATGTGATTTTTGAGATCTACAAACACGGACAATCCAAACCCCACTTCAGCACAATGACATGTCCATGCTCATACACACATATATATACATACACAGCAGCCAGAAGGTGACATTGATAAAGTAGGTTGGTCTTTCCAGGGCAGAAATAAATGAGTTCAACTGTAGCTGTGAGATTACGTTTAGGGCTCTCTGTTCAGTCGCACTTTTTCAATACACCCTCGGGCTTTGACTGCGTGTGTGCGCCTATGTGTGTAAAAGGGATCGAAAACACTCTCGAGGCTGCAAGGCACGGTTAGGAGGAAACAGGAATAAGAAAAGGATATGGCCTCACTGGGCACGAAGACGCACAATACTATTGTTCTGAAATTATGTCAACACGTGCACCTTCAAGTGATGTCTGATGCAAGGAGTTTTTTTTCCCAGGAGTAAACTATCTGCATTTATCCAGATTAGATCTTTTAAGTCACACTGAGAGGCTGTGGCACCGAGCTTATGGCGGTAATAATTTCCATTAATAGTGCCACAGATTGTGTTCTTTTCATAGTCACAACTTAGTCAAATCTGAACACACAGGCATGATGCACATTTTCAGTTTCATTTTAGGTTGTTGGGTGTGTTTCTGTGCCATTGTGTATAATTCAGGTAAAGCTTCCCAGTACCTTGTCCCAGATTCTGTCCCGGTCCAAAGCAATGATGACCATAGAAGGGTTTGAGAGGAAGCCTTGGTTGTTAAACGACAGATCTCTTCTCTCCCAGGTCACATTCAGCATGTGTCTGTCTCCAACAGAAACATAAACAGTACGCAATCAAGGAACTTTGACTTTCTAGAAATAAAAATATGCAGATTCATTCACACGGATGCATGCACATACAATGATCACCTGCTAATTAAATCTAAAGTCTCCCCCCAGGAGCTTAATCTAATGTGGGAGACTGGAAGTAGCTCATTAGGCGGTGATAGCGGCAGGTGATTGGTCCGACAGCAGAGTGTTCCTACTGAGTGATTTCAGTGTCTCTTAATACATGACAGACTAGACTGTTTATAATGAATCCAAACCAGTTAGAATTTCAGACTCCATGCTAAATACTCGGTCTGTGGTGTATGCTCACAAACTAAAGAAAACAAAAGAAGTTAAAGGTTCTAAAGATTCCAGCTAATTTTAAACAGAATATTCACACATCCTGGAGCTCAGATGCAGGTGACGTGGAAGATGCCACTTCAGTTTAAAGAAACGGAGTACTGGACGCATTGTTTTCGCTCTACATCACCATGTATTGATCGTTTGACCCCCACTGTGCCTTCTTTAATTGTGTAATCAAGTAAGCAAAAGGAAGTCAGTAAAATTAAAGGGACTTAAAAACCAAGGTCACAAAGTGTTTCAAAGCTTGAAAAAAGTCTGCATCTACAACAAAAACAAGCAAGCAAAAGGTGTATTAGTTAAAAATCTATAAAGATTAGATTAGATTAGACATTAGAGATTAGTTTCTAATCCCCAAAAGTCTCTGAGCCGGTGCAGAAAAAGCTTGGTCATCGTGAAATGTGAACTGTGGGATGGGCACAAAAAAGGAGCTGATAAACCTCAAATGCTTAATAGAATAAGCAACTGATATGGGGAAAAATAACACATTTCACTTTTAGTCCTGAATGTAAAATGACACCTACATCCCAAAGCTTGCAGTCGATAAGAGTTAGGTTTTTAGATTATCTTCTGCTTATTAATATCTGCACTGACAAACCAATAATGACTAATGTGATAGATACTGTAGCTTTTTGAAGCCTAACAAAAACAAGTAACACCATCACCTGCGCAGTGTTGCTTCACCTGAACAGAGTGTGGTTGTCTGAGTGTTTGGCTGGCTTGTTGCAGTCACCGTGTCCCTCGGGGATGAAACCATACTGCCTCTTGAAACTCTCTGCCCCTTTGGCTACGATGGCAACACCTTCCCTCACTCTCTGCCGCAAGCTTTTCCTCCACTGGTCGGTAATCACGCCGATTACACCTATAGGGAAGCTGGCAGGTGGAGAGCCGTCAGGGTTGCCCACGGCCAGACTGGGGAGGATCCAGATGTAGCCTGGCCCCAGCAGACCCACCTCAGCGGCGTTTTGAAAAAGGTACTGCGCCTCTTCGTGTGAGCAATACGCCAGCAGAACCTGGGAATCCAACTGCAGACGGAGAAGAAATCTGTTAGTGATAAGTCACAGAATAGCCTGAGCATGTTGCACATCACTTATAAAGTTTAGGTATATAACATACTTGTTAACTGAGTTATCATCAACTATAGTAAAAACTAACTTTTACATAGTTATGTAATATTCATATACAGCAAAAGAAGCAGGTGCCTTGCCTCCCTGGCTGCTGAAATATTGGACATCCAGATTTAACTCTCCTGTTCTGAGGTACATCAGAGTGGGTCTATGGAGGCAGGAGGGATGCCTGTGGCATAATTTTCATGTTTAACTGCCAAGAGAAAACAGTTCATGTCCCATTTGGGAGATTTGTGTTTTGTTTTGCTTTGTTTTAAATGCCTGATTGCGTTCGTATTCACTCATTTTACACTTTTCACTGTTTACTCTCTATTTGGTTAGTTTGGGGCACTGAAAAGTACTTAGTTAATTTTAGGAAAATACCTTTCTGTTAAAATTGACAACATTAACCTTGCAACTTAAAACATTACGCTTAAGGATACCCAGTAAGTTTAAATCTGACCCAGAGAGGTCAGAGAATGCCATTACTGAGGACAGAGGCTGGACAAAATCTGCCAACAGACAACAGGATTGTGCATACTGTAATTTAATGAGCTAATAAAGGTAATAACATTTTAGTCCATCTCTCTGGCCAGGATGTACAGCTGGGATAGGCTTCAGCACATTTCTCTTCATTAATAGAGATCTAAATATTTAATTCAATTCAATTTTACTTATATAGCACCAAATCACAACAGCAGTCCCCTCAAGACACTCAATATATCTTATATTACATGTAACATCAACATTTACTAAATTTACTAAAGCTGTTTTCTGCTTCTTGTCTTAAAGTTTAATGATATCAAGCATATGACCAATTAAAACAGAAAAGCAGTAACTTGTGATTCAATGTCCCGGGTAATAATAATTTGTTTATAAAGCAACTTATCGGACCTGTTGCAGCATCCGTTTGAGCTTCACGTCACTCGCCCCAACGGACATTTCTAGAGACATGATATCCTGGACATTCCACAAGAAGTAGGAAGTATCTGTGTAGGACTGAACTATATCCACAAAGGTGTCATATCCCGGCATTAAGCTGGTGATCACAGCAAACTCGCCCCAGTCATATTCTTCCATCATCTGAAACAGACACAGGCAGTATTATTATTAACTGCTGCTGCAAAAAAAATTATTTTACACCCTCAAGCTGAGGCGCAATTAAAGTGATAAAATAAGTCTAATCTGGGTGGTGCAGCTAATGTGTTTCAAAAAATGTAACATTTAATTTCATAGTCTCTACTGTTTAGAGAATTAGTTTGTCTGCACATTCTGTGCATGTAATGGGCAATTGCTGCAATCTGCTAATGACCAAAGCAATCACTAGGAGGTTTTTGACAAGTCTCTAGGCCTTTGTGACCGGTGCTTTAGCTATCGCTATCCCACTGACTGCCAGCAACCTCCGGCAATGACTTGCCAACTACTTGGGGAATACTCTTCGCTCTCGACTGATGGTTGCCACATGGTCACAGACTGCTCTCTAGGGTTGTGTGACTTTATTCACTTGAACCTACATTGTCACCATAATTATCACACATTCCAAATAGCGGACAAGTTAGTCTTCTAATATTTGGATTAAATAACTAAGAAATAAAGTGTTAATTGTGAGCTTCAGAAGTGCATGAAGGTTGATTTTATTTTCTTTACATTTCTCCAGCCCAGCTGCTTCAAAATAAAAGTCTCTCACTTGATGTAGAGGTAATTTGAGGGTGTCATTTGACTTTTTCTTTTCCGCCAAAACTGTAAAGTTGGATTGTCGGTTTTAATATAATGCACTTCCATACCTTGAATATGCAGTTGACCTGCTGCTCTAGAGAGGCCCCCATCTGCAAGAAAGAGGATCCTTCAGCCTGTAATGAAAAAGAGAGGCTCATTTAATGCTTGTGGCTGTCATGGTTCTGAAGGTGGATGATGCAACAGCAGCTCAGAGCAGACTTCTTTAGCGAGGCCGACGCTTGCTGTCACAGAGGTTTAAGAAAGGGTTGAGACCGAGTACCCAACGGGTTTCATTTCGCTTGTGTTGTGAAATATTTTGACCCACGGAGAAAACTGTAAAAATATTCTCAGTAAATCAGCACACAAAAAAATCCAAGTACTGCACTGAACCTGTCACAACGGAAGCCAACTGACAAAATATTCAGATGAATTCGCCTGCTTGTCCTCATTTTAGCGACACCTTCGATACTGTCACAGCTGCAGAAGAGGCCATTTAAATAATTAGTCGCCTTGTTCAGGTGTAAAGTGGTCAGTGTTATAAGTCATGTATCCACACACTGGAACAGGCTTACATTACCAATTAATTAATGAGAAAAGACAAAGACAGGGCTACATTTTAAGTGGGTGATGCCTGGGTGATTGCACATGGACTGAAAATCTTTAGAGACGTTGACAGTGTCCTAAAAACCTTAACTGGCCAGTTTGAAAAGTGACCAGTTGTACTCCTTTACATTTTTACACACATGGAAGGAACTGGTTAGCAATAACTCTTATGATAACTCAACAATAAAAATGCAAATGCAAATGCTGAGTGATGTGTTCTATAAGCCTTGATTGCCCAAATTGGGCAAGTGCTCAGCAGTGCATGAATACAGAGTAAGCGATGGCTGCACTTTGATTCAAACAGCCAAACCAGCCAAAAAAAGGGACTTAACCAAAATTTTCCACAGTCTGGACACTGTGTCCCTGCCTTTTTTTAGACCCGCGCCTGTCATAGTTAAAAGAAGTTGGAGATCTAAGGGGCCTAATGGTGCTGTAGGGCATAAGTAGACCCGTGATGTAAGCAGGTGCAAGAACATGCAGGGTTTTGACAAAAGTAGTAATATGTTTTAATTTAATAATGGATATGGGGTTGGTGCAAGAAAATGTAGATCAGGGCAATATTGTCTTTTTTAGAATATGTAAACGGTATAGTGCGCGCATACGCTCAGTGAAAATGCAATATCAGGAAGCCTCAAAATACAATGCACGAGAGAGAGGCAAGCAGAGGGAGTGAATGATAGAGAAGAGATAGTGTTAAACTGTCAAGTGCCATTAGGGACCAGGTCTCAGATCTTTTCAGTCTGTTCTCGTCTCAGAGGTGAGTAACTGTCATCTCTCCTTCCTGTTGCTCTTCCCCTCTCTCACAGCTCAGAGCCTCTGCAAAGCCCAAGAGAGTTCTGCAGCCTGAGGAATACCACAGGAGTATCACAGCCAGACTCTTTTTCACTCAATTTCTACCAGGTTTATCTCTGTCTGAGCTTGTTTGAAACTCACCTCCATCCTGAGTTGAAATGCTACCAGACCACTGGCTGGGTTATGCATCAAAATAGCTATAAAAATAGCAATACTCATGCTGTCAGTGAATGAATAAAAAGGCTTTGGATCGGCACTTCTGGTTAGCTATAGTGCCCCACTTCAGCTGATATGCCTATGTAGTGGTGAGGGGAATCATTAGAAGAGTAAAATACATTTAGTTCGGTCTGACCTTTTAAACAAACTAATAACATGGCGACCTCATTGGTCAAGTCAGTGTTTAATCATTATTCACTTTGTCACATTAAAATCAAACATACTGGAAGACATTAACTTTCTCCTCAACAGAGAAATCAAATAAGAATTACAAGAAAATCTTCTTCTTGAATAACTCTCACAGTGACACACCCGCATGAAGAGACAGAGTTCACCCTTCCTCTTTTTCATCCACCACTTCCCCAGCCATCTTGTTCTCACCACCTTGGCAGTGCGGCTGTCACACACAGGCGTAATTAGGAGTCCTCCTGCAGGAGCGTATGGTAATATGACAGGGAGACTGTGGACATGGTGGCTGCTCACACACTCTTCTCGTCCCACAGGGAGAACTTTGTACTGTACCTTCCCGCGGTGGAAAGACTGGTGTCACTCAAACACACACAGATGCTTATTCACATGTACATGTAATACCAAGACACGTTTACTAGATTTACTATTTTAACTGTTAAGAAAGAACCCTCTATTATAAACCATAGACAAATATTATTGTCCATTAATGTATCAAATGGCCACAGTTAATTCCCTCTCCATGCTTTCTTGATACCAGAGGTCCGACTACTTTGAGCTGATCAGAAGGCAACAGAAGCTCAAATAACCACTTGTTACAACCAAGGTGTGCAAAAAGCATCTTTGAACGCACAACGTGTCAAACCGTGAATATGATATGATGCAGAAATATGATGCTTTCTAAGCTGCCATATTTTCCCAGCATCTCTAAACTAACTTCTTAAAATATTCTTAAATATATACACACATACAGAAGAAAGCATGACGTAAAAAGGAAAGAGGTGCAGTCGTTTTAACTGGACACATATCCCACAGGGTACCAACACTTGTTTCTGTTACTCTACGTCACAAACAATAAATTGGTGCACTTTTTTTTTCTATTGAATTTATGATATATCCCATTGGTTTAAAAATGTGGCATTTGAATTGGGTGTGAAATAGATTTGTGCCTTTGGACAGTTTAAATGTCTTTTTAGCCTTGAAATGGTAATTTAGCTAGCTCTTGCACTCCAGAAAGGACTCAAAAATGCTGGAAAAAATACAGCAATTTAAAAGGCAGTAAATTTCAACCCGTGCCTTCTGTACTTTTTTTTTTACCTTCTTACAATTTAAATTTTATTTGTCAAAGACCCTGAAAGTTTGCATGGCTTCATTAAATATGCTGTTACTGTACAAACAAACAAAAAACAGCTGCTTCCGAGTGGGTCAGGTTGGAGGCGCTCACCAATCTTTCATTAAGTGATCCAAAATTAAAGTCACCATATTTACAGATATATTCATGAAGACATAATCTTGGTGACAGCTTGTCTCTTGAAAGCGACTGTATCTTCAAAAGAAATTATCTCCAGCAGTCGTGCAAAAGTAGTTTTGAGCATCAGAGACAAAATCTGATTATGTTCTGGTGCACTGGGGCTGGTGGGCAAAAAAATAAATAAAAAATCAAATGCTGGCACTGTTAACACATTTGATGGGAAGTTGTTGGAAATATTTTAGGTACTTTTTCTTTACATAGTGACATTTATCTCCACTAGTGCTAAACTAGTCAAACACTTGTATTGCTGTGTCTTACTAGTTTGAACGACTGCCTTTTTTGAAATTACTGGGTCATACTTGTCAAGCTTGGATCTGCCTATTAATGCGGTTTCATTCCCAGCGAAGAAAACCAGTATCGAGTGCGAATGCTGTGCAGCAACGCTGAGCTTCTCGTGACCTGTTTATGGAGTGTTGCGCTTTCTGGATCATGAGGCCAAGGGAGAGCCAGAAGTGAGGCGGTGGAGAGAAGAAACAGAAGGACAGACAGAGAAACCAGGCCAGTCTGGCTGCAGAAACAAACCCCTAAAAAAGAAACGTACACTGTGATCCAGTAACAGTTGTCTGGCTCATTGCATTGCTTTGAACCAATATCAAGACCAGAGTGTGACCTTAGACTGCAGCCAGTTCTCAGACTGTAACCCTTGAATATAATCTTCTACTGACAGCTTCAAATTGTAATAAATGATCTTATATGCTCGAATACTTGAGCTCAATGCTTTCTTCGCTTCAAAAATCCATCATGTGCACAGTTTAAAGGCACTTTTGTCCCCGTTAACTGGCGTACACATAAAGCTGTCAGCTTTGTTTATTCCAGACCGTAATATCGCCTGCGAGCTCAGTCACTCATTATTTGATGTTTGTAACTGTAACAAACAAAAGCTTGTTTGTGAGTGATCAAACATTTACTGTGCACAACACAGAGATTTAATAGCGCTTCACAATAACAGATAAGAGCTGTCATCTGCGGTTAATTAATTCCCCCTTTTCCCAAAATGTTTCCCAGCACCTATTAAAATAATTTACTATCCTCTGTCATTATTTAAAGCGTGAACTCCACTCATTTTACAAAAGCAATGATGCTCTTTACTATTTATGTCATGTGAAAACTATCTATTTTAAAAATGTCTTTGTAGCAAGATATTTTTTGAGCTGGATAAGCGTGTTTTCAAAGGGTTTTGGGTGTAGCCAAATTGAGAGTCGGGGCATGTCATGTGTGTATGACACAATGCAGCTCTAGCTGCCTGAACTAGCTTGCAGGCTTCGCTCCATTATAGACAACAGTGCAGACAGGCAATGAGCCCTGACCTCAACCCCATCCAGCACTTTTGTGATGGACTAGAACATCAGCTGTGAGCCAAACCCTAACATCCAACATCAGTCAGAGGCGGTGTGTGCCACCAGGCGAGGCAGGCAACTGCTTGGGTCCCCAGACCAGTAGGGGGCCCCCAAGGGCTGAGAGATTCTAACCTACAGCAGAGGCAGTGTGCAAAGTTTCCAGTCAGACAGAGACATTTGACCTCCGTAAGACATGCCCACCTGACTCCACTCACTCCCACTCCAAGGGGAGTTTATGATTCTCTTTAAACAAACCTTGTGACTGATGTCAGTCAGTGAAAATGAAGTGGATGAAAGAAACTAGTTGGTCCAGTATTAACACTTTATAACCAGTCAACTTGGCCTTGGGCATTGTTACTGAAATGAATATAGCCATTTATAGAGTAATGCTTTATCTTTGAAGGACACCAATAATGGAGTGATTTCGAGCATGAAATCTGCTAAAATCTTTGGAGTTAACAGATGAAAGTTGCATCTGATTGAGCTGTCTTTGAATGCCAAGTTATGAATTTTAGATGCAAAGAAATTCTGACGAACTCTAAATTAAATTTTATATGTTTTATTAGTTATTCTATTAGTTTTGGTTCTGCTATATGAGCATTGTGCATGCTGTGTGTGTTTTTGTTATTGTATTTTCACAGAAACACGGACAAGCTTTTAAGCTGTTTTGGAGAAAATTAGATATTATAGCTGGAGAAACCAGATTGCTGTTGCAAATATAGTGCAAACTTTATTCATGGTCGTCAATCATCACCATCTATCTTTTATCATTTGCTGATGAGCAAAAAAGGCACGGCTTCAGCCGAGTAACATAAGAAAAACAGAAATAAAGGCAACAACAAAAGTGGCGCAATCGTGAAATTGAATTTTGAACTAAATATACTTGGTCATTTATGGGAGACGGCATCAAAATGCTCATCTATTCATGTCACGTAAAATTTAACTGTCAGGCGAATAGCTTTGGTCGAATTAATTTAAAGTCAACATCAGTATCCGGTTTTTTGGCTTGTGTCTGAAAATATTACAGGAGCATTTCCATATTTGCAGCTGGGATACAGCTATTATGCATTGGCATATACTCATAATCACTCATAAAACACCCCCTTGATATTCAGATATTTTGCTTGTGTCCAAATACTTTTGGCTTTTTGTTTTTCTGAAAACATAAAACTCATCAACTCTGAAGATGCATTTTTTCTTCATACTCAATACCATTATTATCACAATCACTGCTATCATAATTAGAATATTCACATATCAGATGTTAGAATTTTGTGGCAAGTGAATTAAAGTTTTTTGTTATTAAACTTTCTCGTTGTTCCCCCTGCAGCCTTGTTGGCACTGCGCTCCTGCTCCCCGTCCTCATCTGCTCTCTCTCCCTCCTGCTTCGCTGCTCCCACGACTCGACATCTGGAAGTAGCACCCTCTAATGATCACCCAGCACACTGCAGTGACTGACAACCAGCCAGCCAAGAACACACAAACAGAAAACACACTCAGTCTCTGATTTGTAACTCCTCCGAGACGCACGTCACAACGTTTTCCCCCCTCCTTCTCTCGCAGGCCCTATTGAACAGTCTTTATGCTATTTTTCAGCTCTTCCATACGCTTTCATTTCCTCTTCTTCGCTTTGGCTTGATGTATGTGCCGTCTGACAAAAGACACACTTCCTCTCCTCCCTTCAATCTTTTCATCTTTATCTCATTCCCTCCTTCCTTGTTGTTCACCATAGAGAGATCACTGAGACAGGAACCATAAATAGGCGGCCCGGGCGGCTGCTGCTTCTTTTTAAACCCACTATCAAAGATATTCATCATCATCAGGCCTATTGATAATCAAGCACTATTGAGCTCTTTTATCCCCTAAGAGAATCGTGCACTCATGGATATATCTTTCTCCATCCAGCCCACCTGTCCCATTGTGCCAGACACCTCTGACAAGCTTTTTTTTCTTCTTGCTGACAACAAAGGAGCGTGTAAGAGAGAGAGAGACTGAAGAAGACTATTAGGATGAGGGCAAAATAGTGCCTTCGACATACAGGCCACAGGAAATGTTGCCTTCCTTTTTGTGCTATACAGAGAATTGCTACTCAACACTTCGGGCTTCTCAGGGGCACTGTCACTTTATACGATAACGTCGCACCTGCTTGTTTGTGTTTTGTTGCTGTCAAGCAGAGAGATTTTGCGATTGGCTCTGCAGATAACCAACCAGAGGCTGTTGATCAAAGATGAATTTTGACAAAAATATTCTGGAGGCGGCAGTAGAACTGTGTGAGATGTGTATTAAAAGGAGATCTGGAGTAAATGGCTGGGAGAAGTTTTCAGAGGGACAGAAAAATAGAGGGAAAAGATGAGTGAATGGTTTGGATTCAGGGATAAATGGTGAGCACTACAGGGTGCTTCAGCCTCCTGAAGGGTCTAATTAACAGTGTAATGCTGTCCTAGAGCTCCAAGGGAACACAAAGGATCACAGGCCTCTGGCTTACTTCTCGCCACAGTCTTAATAGAATCTGCCAGCACACACACACACACAAAAAAAAAAGCAGAAAAACTACATTCAAGGAGTGAAGGTGATGGAGGAAAATAAGAAAGCAGTGAAGGTGTAGAGAGAGCAAAGCAAAATATGAAAATCATGGGGGAATGAGACAGGGTTAGAAGTGAACTAACAAATGGAAATAGAAGAAGCAAGAATTATGGAAACAAGAATGACTATTTCACGTTGAGACAGTAAAACACTGCCTTCGGGCAGCTGTCAGCCAAGCTTCATCGAGGCATCTTTCTCTTCTGTCTGTCTCTTACTCACTCGCTCCCGCACTGTCATCAAAATACAGCAAATCAATCACCCTCCTGCAGCTACAACTACTCCTGTTTAATACCTCTCTGTGACACGGCATCTGCAGATACCTTTTGATTATCAGGAAGCTGATAAATACAACTTTCTATGGTTTACAAAATGCTGCCTCGGGTGGAATCCAGCATTTGCAGCCCGGTAACTAAACTTTTCAGTTTGGATTTTTCCCTGGTGGATAGGTATAGGAATGAACCCATTTGACTGTGTGTGTGCGTGTGTGTGTGTGCGTGTGTGTGTGTGCGTGTGTGTGTGTGCTTTTCATATGTGACAGTATTCATTTGCATGTGTTTGAGAGTTGTTTCTATAAATACAAGGTGTTGAAGATAGCAGTTAAGCAATTAAACGAAGGGAGGGAAGACGAGCGGAGAGCACAGAGTGTGAAAGGAAGAAGGAATGGAGCCATTTTCCCACCAAAAAGTGGGGAAAAAGTAAAGAATCCATCTGGTGTCATCAATCTCTTCTTTACAATCTAACTACACGGCTCACCGCTCTCCATTTCTATTCATCAATGAGATACATGCTAAATCATAGCAGGGAAAACCTGCTGCTCTTCGACTGCGTAGACATGATTGATTGAAGCGCAGATCACCCGTAGCACTTGTCTCCCCTCACAAAGTTTCCTTTCCCACAACTCAGACTTTTCCCAGCCAGGGATTAGACGAGATGATGAGGGTCGAAGACTCCAGTCATCGCTGATAATTCACCCATCTGTATTTCTCATATCCAAATATTTGCATGCAGCGAGTTGCTTGCCAAAGTAGGTTTCACCGCTCTGACCTACTTAAGTTGTTTTAAGCTGAATGATGCTGGTGCAAAAGAGTTCTGACTAAGACAGGAGGCTGTGAAGAGCAAGTGCTGCGACTGACAGGGTTTATATTACAGGCTGTTGTTCATTTTATACCAACATTTTCTTTTCCTTATTATACATATGAGACTAATGTTATTTTAACACATCTGAGTGAAATTCAGTCATCATTATGGTGAGAACGCCCAATTTAGGCTCCACCCTGGCGATGTGACAGTGTTGAAAAGATTATATCATTGTTTTGACTGTACCTTATATGGTATGACAACTGCAGACCCGCCACTGATACCCACAATTGGCAGAGTTGTTTGTGTCGATAGGAAGTCCAAGATCTGTGCTACTTCTGCCACCTGAAAGATGAAAAACAGATTCAGAAGTTAAATAAAAGAAGATCTTGCACCAGAATGCCTCATGTTCAGTTTGTAGTCATGGAACGCTCCGGATGTGAAGTTAGTATTTAATCCCTAATTAGTTAGTATTTAATCGGATTGCCAGATTAAATGCCAGGTGAAATGTGAGCACCTTCTGTTGATCAAATCAAAATGGTATTAGAAAAGCAGCAATTTTACCAAGCAAACCTGAACAAAACCTTCTTTCTAAAAAGTCCTGCAGATGTTTTTAAAAAGGAAACACCTTCAACAACACAAGTTTCCTGCACTTAGTAATCATATTAAAATTAGTAATTGTACTCACAATCATGTTCTTACTTGAACATCTGTTATCAGTGAAAAGAAAAAAAAACTAACGTGACAATTTATATACACGTGGCTTGTACTGAAGTCAAAAATCCTTTGAGCAATCACCATCTCATGAGTAGAAAGATAAGCGTGTGTGTGTGTGTGTGTGTGTGTGTGTGTGTGTGTGTAGTCGTTTACTCATTCGCCTATGAAGCAAAAGATCCCTGATTCGATCCCAGGAGGAGACACAAATCTCTTTGGGGTTGCATCACGAATGCCATCCGGCATAAAAATCTGCAAAATCGAACATGCGGAGCTACCCACTGTGGCGACCCCTTGTGAATAAGAGAGTAATAAGTGGGAGGGTGGGGGTGTAATGGAAAACACCAGCAGATGGTGCATTGGTTGGCCTCACAGTAACAAGGTCCTGGGTTCAAATCTCCTGGCCAGCTGGAGCCTTTCTGTGCAGAGCGTGCATGTTTCGCCTGTGCCTGCACAGATTCTCCAGTTTCCTCTCACAGTGCAAAGAGACGCATGGTACGATAACTGGTCTAAATTGGCTGTAGGTGTGAATGTGAGTGGGACAGGCTCCAGCCCCACTACAACACTGAAATGGATATATATGGAATAAAATGGATGCATACAGCGGCCAAAGCTTGAATTTTCAACAGGTAACACAAGCAGAGATAAACACGCATGTAAAAATTTGTACATTTATGCCCACACCTGTTTCTAAAGTAGATTCTCAATCACCTGAGGTGATCTCTGAGGTGCTCTATGATTTGGTTTAAACTGACTGTATTGCTGGCTTAATGGCAATACTTTATTACTACTACTCTTTATTAGTAGGATACGTGCTAATGTGAATATGAAAGTTAATGTTATACTATTAACTTACATGAAAAGGCATCTCTGGTGATAGGCAGAGTAAAGCACTGTACTTAAGTTTGGAAAATAAGCATTTGTTTTAATTGTTGTACTTTAAAGTTTGACTATACAAATTTTACTTTTTCAGCAGTGATCAGTGATTTTTC
>VUQJ01011578.1:45968-57831 GCA_015108635.1 Andinoacara biseriatus
AGTGCATGCACAGGTTTTATATTATTATGGAAATTTCCAGATGGAGTGAAACTCTTCCATGTGTCATAAACTCTCTCACTGAGTCTTCGGCAGGCCTGCTTCAGCATCAACATGATAACATGAATTCAGATTCCTCTTGCCATCAACTATTAATAAAAAAAAAAAAACAAATAAAAAAATATTCAAACAGCTGGGAAACTTGCAAAAAATAGAATAGCAATTATCGGTTCTAGTATTATTAAAGTATTAAAATTGGTTGATGTTTGTTGTTTTCATTGTTTTTGTTATTTTCTTGTTGCTGTAGTTTTTGCCAAAAATTACGGAATATTTATACCCACTGGCCTCTGAGAACTGATCAATTTAATCACTGCCAAAGTGGGAAACTACTTTCTGTGTTGAACTTTTCACTTCTCTGCTCATGCTACAATGGTGGAACAGCCCAAACTCTCATGTGGCCTTTTAGCTGATTAATTTGCCGCACAATCTGTTGTCTAAAACAATAATTAAAATGTAATTTTTCTATGTAATTCCTCCCTAACAATACACAACTGAGTTCTCATAAGCCTGTACAGTACAAAGTGGGGCTGCTTCTCTGTCTACAGTACATGTTCATTATGAAACTGATGAATGAAGTATTGAACTACCTGTTAAACTGATGTGTAAATCTACCACCACACACTTTATATGTACCATACACATTATATATGTATGCAGCAGGAACCCCTGATGATGGAGTCACTCCTTATGCTATCAAAGGGGTGGCGAGGAGCAGATCATCATCGGAGAATTATCAACATGCCAAGTTCGCAGGGTTGTCACAATACTAGAATTTCAAGCTCGCTACCGATGCCAAGGAAAGAGGCGTTTTTTAATAAAGATTGAACACTATTTTTAAGTTGACTGATAGTGAAAAAATATGTTTTACATAAGGTGAATATGTGACAAATTTTTAAAGATTTTCTTAGGTAGTTCAAAAGAAAGAGAAAGGGGTTGCCATAGCAGTTGGACGTGCATGTTTGATTAATTAATTTATTTATTTTACACCATTGAATCTTATTTCAGTACGTTAATTAGGGGGCCCGAATAAGTGGGCTAAACTTAATGTACTAAATGATCATCCTCTGATCAACATATTGCAGACACTGTGCTCTGAGTCAATATATCAGAGTTAGAGTCCAATTTTGCAATATTGCAGCAGTTATTTCATTTCCTGATACAGATATTCTGACAGTGGAAATTCCCAATTAATACCTGATTCAGAGAATTTTAGATGCAATATTGATTGCTCTAATTGCAACACCATTGACAACTGGACTGAATAGGCTGATCGTATTGTTACAATGCAGTGGGATACTAGAAAACCTTGGCGTTGATGTCATTTTGACCACCCATCCAAGTGTTGTTGTAGACCTTGCATATCTGCCATGGTAACATTTCATCAATCTCAGCAGTGGTCTCGTTAAGTGGGACAGTGCCCCCAAATGCACAACTGCTCTGGAACGCAACAAACACCCAAGGTTTTGACCAACTTCCTGAACTCCCCAGATCCCAATCCGATTGAATGAGCTCAATCCACAGAGAAATTATCCTGCAACCCACAGGACCCAAAGGATCTTCTGTCAACAACCTGGTGCTAGACACCACGGGACACTGGAGTTCCCATGGTCATGCCCCAAAAGGTCAGTGAGATTTTGGCAGCACAAGAACAATCCAGAAAATATTAGGCAAGTGGTGCTGTGGCTGATCAGTGGTGTATTAGAGCAGTACTGAAAGAAAGCAGAGTGTTGAAATGTAGCCACCATTATATTCAGTCATGGATTTTACTTGTTTGCATTGCACACAGTTTATTTGGATAAGCTGTGTTTTTCTTACATAAAACAAGTAACCCTGTAATCAATATTTCCGTATTACAATGGCTCAGCTATCCATATGTAGTTTGAAGGAATGCAGCCCTCATTGTTTGCCTCTACTCTCAGCTGTCTAATCAGTTTGTCTGGGTTGGAACAGAAATAAAACCCAAATGGGATGGTGCTGAACTACTAAAACCTTTGTTAGCATTACTTTTATAACTTGTTTAGTATGCCAGTACCTGTCACGAGCACGGCCAAAGATTCAATCAGACATATTTAAAGGGACAGACCCACCACTTGTGCCTTTTGAGAACCACCCTAAAGTTTGAGAGCCAACAAATTTGTAGTAAGAGCCAGAGAGTAAGAGTTGAGCTAACTGTGCAGACATACTTTGTAGGCTGCATGTGGAAATCATCAGAGAATTTCTTGCAGAAACCCCTTCTGACATCACTGGTTCCAACTCTGAGCCCAGCAACTCAAACTGACACCAGTCATTTTTCAGTGGCACTGATTCCAGATCAGGCAACAGCATAGGAACTAGCTGGCATAAAAAAATATAAATTAGAGAGAGAAACAGCTAAAAGTACTTCAATGAGTAAAGGGAAGTGAAGCCCAGTGCAAATTTGAACAAAAATGGCATAATTAGAGGCCTAGTAGGACTCTACAGTTTAAATAAATAATATGGGTTACAATATTCCAAGGTCATGTGTGGTGCTATATTTAGGTAATGTGGCAGGAAATATTGTACCAAGAGAAGACAGATATTTGTTGAAAATCATGTTAACAGCCTGTAGAGATGGTACAAACCTGACCCACCAATACAAGACAAATGGCTGAAAATAGCGAGTGAAGATCCAGCCACTCTGTCAAGATCAACCAGCAACTGATCCACCAGTTTTATCCCTTCATTCCTCCTTCTGAATGACTGAAAGAAGATACGTTAATATGTGAGCTCTCTCGTCACATATAGTTACCACAGCCAATCAACCTTCTGCATGCAAACCAAGCATGACACACTAATATGAATAAATTAGTGTGTCATACTTAACCTCTGAGCTTATTATGAAACATATCACATGTCTGCCACGTAAAATTATCATAATAAGGATTTTAATGGCTAGCTTTGCAGCCTCATTTCTCAGTAGGTTCCTGATTTCACACATAAAGATTTGACAGCTTTAAAAGGAAATCGTTGCAAGCCAGACGTATCGGCAGAGATGACTGACACTGACGTGCTAAGAGCGCTTCTAAATCTGCTTAGCCCTCAGCCATTCAAATGTATAGCAATCAAAACCTCAGAGACGCTCAATCTGCTGCCACGCCTTCTTAAAAGAGACGCTGACACCCTCATAATACCTACACAAAATTCTGTATATTAATATTTTACCAAAAATTGGACACGATTGGACAAAAATCACAAAAAATAATATAGAAATATGGTCCCTTTTAGGATCATCTTGTGCCTTAATCCCCCTAAAAGGAACAGCAGCTGTAACTGTTCACAGTGCAGCTCAAACAAACTGGGTGATGTGGTGCTGTATGCAACCTTTCTTTGCCAGGATTCCACAAATACTTTATTTTAATATTACTTATGTAATGTGTTTATTTTAAATGTCCTGGGTATCACGCAGTATGAACTGATAAAACTATCACAAAAAAGTAATGAATCAAAGGTCATATCAATATAATATTATTATACCTTTTTTTTTCCTTTCCGGAAGCTTGTGATCATCCAGATTTATCTTTGGACCTCTTCCAAAGCTAAAGATGCCATGGTGAGAACCAGTATATTTAACTCGCAAACTATATGCCAACATTACATTTATATATTCTGTAAATCAATACTGAATGAACAGAAAAGAAGGGGGATTTTATTGTCCCATTAAACCTCTTGTGGCCCTCTCAGTTTACGCTTGGGAGCTTTCGGAGGGTGTCAAATCCCTATTTGGGAGTGACTAGTCTGTGGACAATGCAATTTTAAACAAACTGTGGAAGACTATGCTGCTCCATGATAAACTGTATGCAAACTGGAGCAGAAAGCCTCTGTCACTAATGTAGAAAAATGAGTCTTTAGCTACGGCTTATGACACAAATCAATGAGTATTAGCAAATAAGTGATACAGCAGCAAAACTCTGCAAGTGAAACATCCATAATCCACAAGAAAATGAGTCATATTGAGGAAGCTTGCATGCAGGTAGGGAGGAATAGCACACACACACACACACGCACGAACACACACAAACATGCGCGCGCACATTCATATCTACAAAGCAGCTAACCGCCAAACCCCAGAGTGAAAAATGCTAATATGTCCTCTTACAGTAGCTCCTCTTATAGTAACAACTGGCTGCTCTGTTTTATCAACAGCAAATAGGAGCTTTCGCTCAAGGAAACTCTTCACTTGTGATAGTATTCCTGTATCCATACAGTGTGTCTGCATCCTCACTTCCATTAAGCTTTTTGTTGCTTATCTATTGCTCCACATCCATCCCTGCCACTTATATATTTCTGTCAGAGGATCAGATTATGTGACAGGCTGTCAAGAAGTATGTGTGACTTGCACTTACCTGTGCTTTCTGCTTTGGATGAACTCCTGCTGCTCCATCTTTTCCCAGATGTTTTCCTCCAAATGTCTTTTTCTGTTGCTTTCCTTTTCACCTGCTTTGCACCTGCCTCTCTCTCCTCACAGCACCTGTAGGAGTATGCATTTAGACCGAGCCTCCGCGTGAGTGTGAGCCCGTGTGGGTTATCAGTACCTCTGTGTCTGTGAGTGCATTTGGCAGCTTTGGATGTCTGCACACTCCCCTGGAGGACTTCACAACGTGACAGTAAGTGTATGTGATCTCCGAGTTTTTCCAAAAATCTCTCTTTGAAACTGCTCAGCTTCTCCTCTCACTTCTCCCCTTCTCTTTTTCTGCATGTGTCAGAGTCAGCGCATTCGCAAGTGGTCATGAAGGTGAAGACAGGACATCAAAGTGGGACAGGAAAGGAAAGTGAAGGAAAAGGAGGGTGAAAGAAGACGAGAGGTGTGGGAGCCCCTAGATGAGCAGCAAGCCTGTGTGAGTGTGTGTGCCTATGTGCATAAACCCACTGTGTTTAGCTCTCTGTCTATATCCCTCAGGCTTCCTGCTGTTCGGATGAGGAGAGAAGCGAAAGGGGAGGGGGGAGAGTGATAAAATGCCTCTTCAGTGAAAGGGGCACAAACGCCGGTAACACTTCAGCAGAAGAAACGGTGACGCTTCCCCGCCGTCTTTTCCTTTCTCCCCCCCTCCGCCTCCTCGTTCTCTTTTTCCCTCTCCCTGCTCAGGGGTAAGAGACATGACAGATCCATGGGAAGTTAGAAAATCTCACAGACAGATAAGGTAGGGTCCTGCGCACGCGGCTGCATCTTTGAAGCAAAAGTTTTTCCCTCCTTCGGTCCAGTTATCAGTCCCCTCAGAGATGTTACTCCGCAGTAAGGGATCCCCCCAGTGATGATGAGTGTCCTCAGGTCCTGTGCAATCAGAAAGGGTAAGGAAAGAAGGATAAGATTTGGGTTGGCTCGTCCCCCCTCACCCTCTTTGCCATATGGATGAGAGGTGATCCAGATGTTGGCTGATGGTGGGAGCGTCTGGAACACAGAGAGAACAGCGGGGCAGATGGCAGGTCTGTGGGGTCGGGCCGGCTGTGCACTAGCAGGTCCTCATCCTGTTGCACTGATTTTTTTTTCCACCAGAGTTTCTCTCTCTCGCTCTCTCTCTCACCGTTGTGCTGCCGCTCATCTGCCTGTGCTGCCACACCAGTAATCCTGCTTTCCATTTCCTCTATAACTCCATCTTTTCTGTATCTCTCCCTCTATCTCCTCTCACTCCATCACAGGAGGGGCTGCCTGTGAGTCCTGATAATAATGGTGCGAGGATTTAGCCTGCCTCCCTTCCTCTCCTCCCTCTCGCTCACTTCAGACCAACCCCTCCTCCTCTCCCGGCCCACTTTTGCTCCCGTTTTCTCGGTATTATTCACCTTCATCCTGTCACATATCCTGTCTTCTTTTCCCTAATCACCTCAGTGTATAGCTCAGTCACTTCATTCCCTCCCTTTCCCTTTTTTTCTGCTTTCCCTTCCACCATCAACAGGTCCAAAATGAATCCCATTAAAGTGTTGTTTTCCTGGTCAGGAGACCAGAGCCAGTACCCATTGATTATCAGTAAGAACACAGTTTTAAAAAGTCAACAAGCTCACAGACCAGCACACAAATACTCCAGTAAAGGGACTGTACACCTATTTCTCATTTGTTTGGGCGCACTGTGAGCTGTTGAAGCCTTTTTAATATCAGAAGCCAACAGGAAATCCAGCTTTGTTTTCCAGTATCTCACCTTTTGTGTTGCCATCTCGTTATATTCACGAAGTATATTCACAAAGCTGCAGAGTAAGGATTTGTTTTCTAGTTTTTTTTAGCTTTCAAACTTAATGAATGATGCTATCAGTTTGCATTTTGGGAAATGTAGATTTTTTTTTTTTTCACGACAGTTCTAAATATGTGGAGCAGCTCCTCATTATCAAGATTAATTGAAAAAAAGAAATAGTCAACAAAACATTTAGAAACTCATTTGTCTCCCCGTTCCACAGGAAATGTTTCTGTTTTATGTGTAATTTGAAAATAAATTTAATGAGATATTTAACTAGACAAATACATTTACCTATTTACGAAGACAATGCAAGCATATAAACACGCTGCACATACAGAAACTCTGCTGTAGGCAAATGCTGCAAATCATTGAAAGGCTCCAAAATCTGACAAGTGGACACTTGAGTAAACGCTGTTTTGTTGCATGTCAATTTGATTTGGTTGTCAAAACAGCCTTTCTGTCAACATTCCCCTCGGTTTCCTTTCCTGTCCCATTTTTCAGGTTTCGTCTTCACCTTCATAACCACTGTCAGACAAAATTACAGACAAGGTGTCATTTGGCATCTGTGCATTGACCTGCTGCAGCAATGTTGCACAAATAGAGATAAATAGGTAAATAGATAAATAGGTGTCTGCATTAGAAGGTTGAAAGCTCGTGACATACAGTAGGAGGTTGTTGCTTATGCCCTGTTTGAGATGCTTGTGTTTGTTACTTTGTTTCCTTTGCTTTCACTTGCTGATTTGTTTCATTGTCACATTTAAATGTGCCCCCTCTAACTTCACGTAGCAGTTTAAAAAGGGACATTTATCCAGTGTGTTCAAGTGTTGTGCTAGGTGGTCCGTTACTATCATATATGTGATGTGTTGGGAGTGACAGACCCATCTCTCTTGCCTAAACCTAATGCCAAAGGACACCTTCTGTTAGTAATTTAGAGACGCCAGAAAAAAACAGCTATATTTGATACCCTGGGAATGAGGACGCATGGGCTGGATATCGCTTCAACTAATTACTGGCATGTATTTTTAGTTTCTCCTCAAAACTCGTAGAATTTGCTTGTCTCTTTTATTTTCAGTAGTTTTCAGTAGTTGCTCTTTTTCCTACCGCTACGTCTTGAAACTTCAATTAATAGATGAGGCAAAAAAACAAAAAAACAAAAACAAAACAATACATCTTTGGTCATTTGGATCCACATTTACTCTGAAATATCAATAGATAAACACAAAAGTCAGTAAAACCAAAGAGGCACAGCAAATGTGACAATGGACCTGGAAGTGCTACACCCATACAAATACATTTCTTGGTATTATCCGCTGTGTGTCTCATTCACAGATTAAAGAGCATGCTGTGAAGGCAATCATCTGCCTACAATTAAGCTGAAAAACGGGAGAGAAAAGAGGGGGAAAAAAATCAATCCATCATAATTCTCAGACCTTTCGTTCTGCAAAAGGAAAACACTTTTTGTTGAATGGAATCATGTTGACAAGCATAAGTGTGTATCTGTGTGCCAAGGAGAGAGTAGTGAGTAATGCTGAGTGCCAGAGAGAGAGAGAGAGAGGGAAAACAGTCTGATTGCCTCTTACGTCTTACCTTCTTCACGGCTTACTTTTGACATTACTTCAGCAGAGGAGAGAGAAACAATTTCACCGTGCTCTCCTCCCTTCTCTCAGTCACACTGTGGGACAGGCGTTTCATAGTTTTTTCATAGTTTTACCATCACTTCTAATAAAAGCAGTTTTCTTCTTTTTCCTCTCTAGGCAGCTTGGTCAGGTGACAAGCCTTTCGACTCTGCTCTATAAATACAGACAAGTGTTAAAATAGAGTGCTTCAGATGTGAGACGGGTGACTGAGGTGTTTATTCCTGTACGGGATGTGTGTAGCAGATACAGTGATACCGCTGGTAAATGGAAAGAGACAATAGCTGACAGATGTTTTAAAGGATAGTCTCTCTGTGAGCAGCTGGACAGTGTGTAAACCAGCCAGCCGGGAACATATGTTCTCTGGACAGCAGCTTGATCAGACCCTCAGATTAACTCAGATTGATTCAGTGAGTAACAAAATTATGTTTACTGAAAAAAAACAAAAAAAGCCTGCTGGCTCACGGGCAAATAATTAATTCTACTATGTTGTGTGTTGTAACAGAGGATTTATGTTATATACTTTGTGTTGTAATACAGTTTTTGTTCTCAGGGACTGTCAACAAATCTGCAACATGCCCATTATATAGAATCTTTGTAGCAGATTAATTCATCGTGCTACTTTTGGCTGCTCCCTTATTTCCCAAGGGGTCGCCACAGCGGATGGATCCACATATTTGATTTGGCTGTTTTTACACTGGATGCCCTTCCTGATGCAATCTTCCCATTTATCCGGTATTGGGGCTGGCACGAGGAGTACACTATTTTGTTAAATAGTTTAACATAACTCGCTTTTTAATTTCCAGCTCTTTTATATTTTAGGGTATGTGAGAGTTTACCCAAGCAGTCCACATGTGTTTTGTGTTCTTGGAGAGGGCATTCAACCACACCCATCAGGGTGTCCTGTGGGGGGTGTTTTGGGAGTATGAGGCATCTGACCCATTGTTAAGGGCTATTTAGTCCCTGTGCACCAGGGTGGCAGCTTAGTTTGCACCACCAGCAGTAAGTCAAACCTACCGTGGTGACTTGGGAATCATCTCTTCTTTTTGGCTTCATCAGAAGATGACCTCCAGCTGTCACTCTTGTGGTTTGCAGCCAAGTATGAAGTGAATGGGAATAGGAATTAGCCTTTCCAAGTCCCTCACCCAGTGGGAACTCCACCAGAAAAGGGTCAAGTGCCCACTCTGGGTTGGGGATATGTTGTTGCCCCAAGTGGAGGAGTTTGAATATCTCAGGGTCACGAGTGAGCGGAGTTGCAGTGGGAGATTCACAGATGGATCGGTGTGGAATCAACAGTGATGAGGACGCTGAGTGACGTCAGTTTGTGAGCAGCTGAAAGTGACCAAAGAAAGAAATTGCAGATACAACTAGCGGAGCTTCCATCTTTGGGTCTGAGAATTTATTATTATTATGCTTGTCAGACAAGTTATTAGTAAAGAACATTTTCACGCACACTTGACCAAAATGAAAACATTTTATTGTCAAGCAGGATTTTGGGTTGGCACAGGGTGGTGCAAAGGTGCAGTTAGTTTGCATGTTCTCACTGTGTCTGCATGGGTTCTCTCTGGGTTCTCCGGCTTCCACCCACACTGTGGGTGTGGGTGCATGTTAAGTTAATTTGGTGATTCTAAATTGGCCCTAGGTTTGAATGTGCAACAGACTGGTGACCTGTCCAGAGTGCACACAGCCTCTCACTCTATGACAGCTGGGATAGGCTCCAGCCCTCCTGCGACCTTGAATTGGATAAGCAGAAGAAAACAGATGGATGTAGGGGTATCCGAAGGCCAGAAACAGTATATTGTATCATTTTAAAAGCTCACTGAACATTTTCACTCACTATTAGTTCTCAGAAATTTCAAAGAAAAAAATTCAAAGAGAAATTATATATATTGTGACAACGTCTTTGCCTGTAGTCATCACTGTTGGAAGAAAAACCTGAAAATCAAACACCTTGGACAGTGCTTCTCCAAAAAGACCTGAGGACAAGCAACAATCCCGAAGGTCTTGGCATGTTTGGTGAATCAGTATCCTCACAGACAATTTTCTCATTATGCTGGAGGCCAAACAATTATTGGGGTTAGTTGTGCAACTTGTTTTTCAATGATTCTCTCTAAAAAGCAGAACAGATATTTAGGTAATAGAGCCAAGCATGCGAGTCATTTGAAGCACTCAACTCAAGCTGTCCAACTATTTTCATATCCACCGCACACATGGACTGTCCACACAGATCAGAGTGTACACCTTCTCGTGACGAGTTTTACATTACACACCACAAGTGGACCCTCTGCTGAAAGTATAACACTGATTAACAAATATTCAAACAGGTAACTGATTGTTCTCATTCTCAGCTGGTAAAGCCGGTCATCTACTTATCAGTGGTTTGATCCCCTGCTCTTCAAGTCCACACATCAAAGTATCCTTGGACAAGATAGTGAACCTGTGATTCCCCCTGATATTTCCATGTCAGCGTGTGCATGATACTGTAATTATAAAGCACTTAAAGGCATGGGTCAAAGAGCTGTGCGGATGGGTGAACATGATTTGAGTGCTCAGTTACAATAAAAAAAGCATTATGTAAGTGTCAGTCTATTCACCAGTTAAGTCTTAAAGCTAGTAAGTATATTTCTAAAAGCATTCTTTCCAAGTCCTGTCAATACAAAACATAATGTGAGCAGTTATTTTCTGAGTGAAAATCATTCCCTTTGTTAGGGTTGTTTCTAAAGCCTGGCCAATATATCGGTCAGCCAATGTTATCAGCTAATACTGGCCACTCACAGATGTGAATGGAGCTAAAAAAATCATAATTTATACCTGCTTCACAATAAAAAAAAAGTCCACATTTTATTTCAGTTTTCACAAGTACAATATTTAGTAAAATAATTAACGGGTAACTTTTGTTAACCTGTGTTAGCCGATTTTACCCATAAATCACGAGGATCCTACTAATTCATGCTGATTTATTGGTTGAGGATTTAGAACAGGAAAAGGTTTTCTCAATGGCACCCATTTCATTTGGATCTACTGATGCTGCTTATTGCTTTCCCAGCTTATCTCTGATGTCTGCTTAGCATCACTCAGCTCCACCTCCAGCTCAGCATCCACACGTATGTTCTAGCAGTTTTGGAAGGGAAGACGTCGGCTGTCATCCCTCAATCTCTCTCTTACTGTGCAAAGGACTGGAACAAGGCTTTAGGGTGTGAGTAGGTCAGCACCACTTGCGGTTCTGCTGTGCGGTATTTTCATATCAATAATATTTTCAGGCTCAACATTGTATTAAACTCAGAAATACTTTTACAAATCGAGTACAACCTCAAGCGTAGGAGATTATGCTCTAAAAACTTGTAACTAAAGCCCAGTGAAGTTGTTATGGTCCCTGGGTCATTGAGCCAGAGTTAAGGGTGTTTTGTGTTTCCCTGCATTCATGACCTTATTGATGTCTTCGGGTTTATTAGTTTCTCTTTGCATTTCACATGGATGAAATCACCTGCACTGAAGCGACGGCAGGAGAAACACAGGTAACCTTCAGAAGCAAAGCTGAAGAATGAAAAACTTAATTTCAGAGATGTTCTAGCTAAAAGTGGACTAAACAAAAAAACCAATCTGATTAAAAAAAAAAACAAACAGCTCCAAACCTAGACTGAACTGCTGCATATACTTTATTCTGATAATGTTAGAAGCGTTCTAAATCGTTAACTCAATTTGCTGAGCTGGAGGAAGTAATATCCAGGTCAGTGTCAGCAAAGTTACCAGCATCACTGTGTTCCACTGAGACACAAAGCTGTGTCGTCTGCATAGCAATTAGATGCAATTTTATGTTTACAAATGATCATGCTTACAAATTATGCGCCCTGAAGGAAGAATACAAAATTAAAACAAAGCAGCCAAAAAAAAAATGAGCCCCATGGAACAAAGAACAGAGTGAACAGAGCCAGAGATGAACTCCCATGTCAAAACTCACTTTTTTTTTTTTTTTTTTTTAAAAAAACATTTCCA
>VUQJ01011578.1:65067-75538 GCA_015108635.1 Andinoacara biseriatus
GCTGTAGGTGACTGATTGCATGTAGATGCAGCAACTAACTTGTTGGGGTTGAGCATCCAGCAATCTCACACTTTGAGTGACCACTTTCAGTCTCAGAGCATTTGCACAGGTTGCCTTGTTCGAGGTTTCCTGCCTCCAAACAATCCCAGCTTGACTCAAACTGACTGCAATCGCTCTCTGCGAATCTATGCCAATAACTGTCAACTACTTTTTCACATCTTTTCACAGTTAATTGCCATATGATCACATAGCAGGCTGCCTCCATCTTTATGTAATTTTATTGGTGTCTTGATGCACCAAAGATTGCAACTGACTGCGAGTGGTCGCAGACTTAGTCCCCGTTTTTGAAGCAACCATTTCAATGGCAACAAGTTTGGACATAATCGCAATAATTTTGGTCCTGCTGCAGTCTCCAACCACTGTTTTAATAATAATAATAAAGTCATAGGGTAAGAAGCAGAATCCACCCTGGACAGGAAGCCAGTCTGTTGCAGGGCTCCCACAGAGACAGACCACCGTTCACACTCACACCTACAGCCAATTTAGCATCTCTATTTAACCTAGCATGCATGTTCTTGGACTGCGGGAGGAGGCCAGAGTAAACCCACACAGGTATAGGGTTGTACATACAAACTCCACACAGAAAGACCCCAGGACCTTCATGCTGTGAGGTGACAGTGCAAGCACTGCACCACATTTTGTGCTATTATATCATCTTACCCTGGCTTTCTTCTTCTTTTTTTGCATACCATATAAAAACGTACCTAACAATTGTATTAAAAATCATTTATGGGGCCAGTCCACCCAAATTGCAGGTGAACCATTTTGTAAACACAATCATTTATTGAGGCACTTGACACAAGCCATGGAATGTACATCTTAAATACAACAACTTTAAGGTATTTTTCACATTCTTGCATCTGTAAACATGATAAAGATTATACATTCTGACAGTAAGTCCATGTTGTCCCTCCAACAGGAGAGACTTGAGGAAAAAAATCAACACCTTGCTCTGAGTAGTGTACAGTACACAACAGTTACACAATGTGTACAAAACAGCCGTGGAGTCGAATACAAAACTACTGCCCGACTCCCTTTAAAGTCACTCTTCCTGCACGAAGAGCGCACATCTGACAGGAGTGGATCAGCAAAAATAGTAGCATGTAGATAAGCTGCTCGTGTGCTCTCATTTTACCTGAAACGCATCTATTTGGTCGTTTCACGTGTGCGTAAGAGGTAAGTAAACTAGGGTTCAGGCATCTAAGTCTACTTCGCATCACAAGAACACATCTCGACTCTAATAAATATATAGATTACCAGTTTAGCAGGCATGTGTGGAGTCTACAGATATCTGCTTTGGATTATCACACTCGGGGATGTAAACACGTACTTCTTGAGAACTACTGGTGTTACTTATGGTCCTTGGCAATCACAAAACGACTTCAGTTTATCTCTTTTCATTCACACGTTGTTTTTTTTTTGTTGTGCCGTCGCCTCGACTCTAAGGAAGTATGTGTAGATGCCTGCTTAGTAAAAACTTCCAAGAACAAACCAAACATAGCAAAATATCTCAAGTGTGTGGAGGTGGATAAGGCTGCTGTTGGGCTACAGTTCATCAGCAGATACAGAATGAGGCTTAAGTATGAAAGCTACGGCTCATGTTTTGAAAGCGCTCACCCTGTTGTCCATGCGGAGCAGTCTCTGTCACAACTGCCCCTCTCTCCTAAACAGTGGGCTCAGCTGGTGCTCACATTAGTGAGGGTTCATGAATGTAAGGCTGTAGTTAAGGGAATACTCAAGCAAAATCTACATTTTGAGGGTTAAACATTCTCTGCCTGTTGGCTCGGGCTTTGTTTTGTATACACAGTATTTTCTGTGCACATACATCATAAATACAAAGGATTTCCTTTTACTTTCTATAGTTTTAATTATTTTCCCGGGTGTGTAACGCCTCAGTCACACTAGGATGGCAGCCTCCTCGCAACTTGGAAAATTCAGTGGTTGCCCAATTTATTTATTTTTTCACATTTGGCAACCAATTGCAAGTAGTTCCGGTGACCATCTGGTTGCCCAGAGGCTCAGTGTGCAACACCCTTAACATCTAGGTGACAACTTTCAGTTGTGAGGCAATTGCACAGGTCACCTGGTGGGAGTCTCTGAACAATCATGGTCTGAAAAACTGTAAATATGTTTCCTCTATGGTACCCTGAAAAAGTCTTTGACCCCTTCCTGATTTCTTTTTTCTTTTTTTTTGCACATTTGTCACACTTTAAAATGTTTTAGATCATCAAACTAATTTTAATATTAGACAAAGATAACCCAAGTAAATAACATCCAAAGTACTGCAGGCCTCACTTGCCTCAGTTATGGTCAGTGTTCATGATTTAACAATAAGAAAGAGAGACTGGGGAAAAAATGGCATCGACTGCTGACCAACAAGAACACAAAGCCTCATCTCACATTTGCCAAAAAACATCTTGATGATCGCCAGGACTTACGGGAAAATATTCTGCGGACTGACGAGACAGTTTTGTTTGGCTGTTTTCCCCTTAATAAATGAAATAATCTGCTTTTTGTATTTACCCAGGTTATCTTTGTCTAATATTAAAATTAGCTTCATCTGAAACATTTAAGTGCCACAAATGTGCAAAAAAAGAAAAAGAAAAAAGAAGAAGAAGAAATCAGGAGGGGGACGAATACTTTTACAGCACTGTAATTTCTGCGCAATTGAAACTGCAACAATTTAGCAAGACAGAAACCTGCTAACTAGAATTTCACTCACCATACTTACTAACTTAAAAATCTTAAATGCACCAGCACTACCAGCATTGCTGAGAATATATATATATATATAGATAGATAGATAGATAGATAGATAGATAGATAGATAGATAGATAGATACTCTGCCTGGCCAAAAAAAGTCACCGCCAAAAAAAGGTCACACACTAACATGTTGTTGGACCGCCTTTAGCTTTGATTATGGGATGCTTTCGCTGTGGTATTGTTTCAATAAGCTTCTGCAATATCACAAGATTTATTTCCATTCAGTGTTGGATTAATTTGTCACCAAGATCTTGCAGTGATGATGGCAGATTGTGACCACTGCGCAAAGCCTTCTCCAACCCATTCCAAAGATTCTCAATGGGGTTGAGGTCTGGACTCTGTGGTGGCCAATCCATGTGTGAAAATGATGTCTCATGCTCCCTGAACCACTCTTTCACTATTTGAGCCCAGTGAATCCTGGCATTGTATCTTGGAATATGCTCGTGCCATCAGGGGAAAAAAAACAACCTGGTCATTCAGTATATTCAGGTAGTCAGCTGACCTCATTCTTTGAGCACATAATGTTGCTGAACCTAGACCTGACCAACTGCAGCAACCACAGATCATAGCACTGCCCCCACAGGCTTGTACAGTAGGTACTAGGCATAATGGGTGCATCACTTCACCTACCTCTCTTCTTACCCTGATGCGCCCTTCACTCATTAGACCACATGACCTTCTTCCATTGCTCCAGAGTCCGATCTTTATGCTCCCTAGCAAATTGAAGCCTATTTTTCCAGTTAGCCTCACTGATTAGTGGTTTTCTTAAAGCTACATAGCTGTTTATTCCCAATCCCTTGAGTTCCCTTCACATTGTGTGTGTGGAAATGCTCTTACTTTCACTAATAAACATAGCCTCGAGTGCTAGTGTTGTTTTTCTTTGATTTGATTTCACCAAACATTTAAGTGATCGCCAATCACAATCATTCAGGATTTTTTTCCGGCCACATTTCTTCCTTGAAGACGATGGGTCCCCACTATCCTTCCAGTTTTTAATAATGCGTTGGACAGTTCTTAACCCAATTTTAGTAGTTTCTGCAATCTCCTTAGATGATTTCTCTGCTTAAAGCATGCCAATGATTTGACCCTTCTCAAACAGACTGACATCTTTTCCACAACCACGCAATGTGCCTTTTGACATGGTTGTTTAAGAAATGAGAAGCAATTTAACCAGTTGGGGTTAAATAACTTGTTGCTAGCTGAAAGATAATCTCCCATGCAGTAATTATCCAATAGGAGGCTCGTACCTATTTGCTTAGTTAAATCCAGGCGGCAACTTTTTTTTGGCCCGGCAGTGTATTTCATACTTCATACTGTACATACAGTACATCAGTGTTCTGGCAGTGGATTGGGATCAGGGAAGTCCAGTGGCCACACAGTCATTTAAAGTGTTACGTTGTAATGTTCCTTGAGCAATTTCTGAACATTTTCTGCTCCCTGTCATTTGTTTCTGATGGCTGTGAAAACATGCTTCACACCATGCCGTGTTGCGGCACATGTGAGGGCTCCCCGTATGGTGCTCTTCCACCTGGGTCGACACAGTAGCAAACCATTCATGCATGGCAACAGCCGTAGGAAATAATGGGTTTCAGACTGCAGTGGTGCCATTGGTGTATTGTATGTGAAGAGTTCTTTATGTGTTTCTTTCTCACTGTTTCAAAATTCCTCCATGATCCTTCAAAGACCAGCAGGCGTTTGTCTCTGCAGAAACCTTTGCAAGTCTGGTGGTAACACAAACACTTTTCGTGACATTGTCAAGGTCCCCCTTGAACTCTGTTCCCACTGTCCTATAAAAATACACACAGACACGATATGTCCAGCTTCAAAGCCTCAATGCAGAAACATTTGTTGCACCTGCTCTCTACTTTCCTTTTTGTGTATTTTAGGGTACTTTAGAAAAATTAATCAAATTTCAGTCTAAAATAACAACATTTAGGGTATTTTTTTTTTTTACTGCTGTCAGATATTAAAACAGGTCAAATTTGACCCAAGCAGTATCTCAGGGATTCATGAGCTTTGCTCTGTGCACAGAGAGTAACAAAATGGTAACCTGGGTCAGCACAAGTTGATATAGGAGAGCGCAAAGCACGTTAACGGTACCCAATTTTATTTACAGTAGCTTCTGTCAAAATCTCACAAACAAAAGAAACAATTTGGCTTTAAAATTATCTTTCTACGCAGAGGAGCAAAAGCAGACATTTTTTGTTTTTGCCACTGCTGTTTTTCCTTTAGTTAACATTAATATCCTATTTAGAAACAATATTAGAAATTGGATTTTCAAATGTACTATGTGCAGCTATGTGAAAAACTATTTCCCCCTATTTCCCCTGTTTCACCTTCAGCAGTGATAACTTGAAGTAGTCATTTTCTGTGTGACCTTATCAGTCTTTCACATCATTGTGGATGAATCTGGCCAACTCTTCTCTACAAAGTTGCTTCAGTTCAATGTTATTTGCAGGCATTTGTTTATTCACAGCTCTCTCAAAGTCCCGCCACAGCATTTCAGGTGGTTTGAAGTCCTGACTTTGACTGGGCCATTGAAGCACCTTGATTCTTCACTTTTTCAGCCATTCTGTTGTAGATTTGCTGCTGTGCTTGGAATAATTTTCCTGTTACATCACCCAATTTGTACCAAGTTTTAGCTGCCACATGGCTTCACATTTGACTCTATAGTATTTTGGTATACAGAGGAGTTCATGGTCCACTCAATGTCTGCAAGGTGTCTAGGTCCTGTGGCTGTAAAACAAGCCCAAATCATCACCCCTCCACCACTGTGCTTGAAGGTTTGTGGTGATGTGCTGTTATTATTGGTTATTGCCAAATGTGGCATTATTGGTTGGTTGGCTATTTTTTCTCTGAGTGTTGCACAGTCTGATCTTGGCGTGAATCTGCTGGGACATCCACTTTGGGGAACACTGCCATCTGTCATGTTTTCTACTTGTGAACAATATTTCTCACTGCAGAACGATGGACTTCCCAGATTGATGGGAAGCAGCAATTGCTTCTCTAAGAGGTTTGCTCCTGTCTTTCCTCCTTGTCCTTGTGTTAACGCGCTCTTGAATGCTCCAGACCAGACAACTGCCAAAACGTCTGCCTTACACACTTGCCAACAATCAATCAAGTGTGTTTGATTAGCAGCACTCGGCTGTTATTTTTCCTCTTAATTTCTATGAAAGCAGTCAAGTTGTACTTTCACAGGGTTAGGCTAGGACTGCATAAAGTCCTTTCAAAATTTCTTTTTCACATCTTTGTATATACTACCGTATATACTGAGCACAGATTTGTGCCTGCACACACAAAAATTGCGAATGGTACCTCTCTAATGGTACCTGTCTTTTTTGAAAGCTTCTCCCGCCTGAGGTATTGTCATGAGTCTGCAAAACTATCCTTCAATTCTCTCCATTCCTATCCCATTCTCCTTTATCTCCTGGGGTGGCCACTGAACATACGGGAACATTATTCATCCTCAAACAATGAGCCAAATCCTGTCTCCATGGTTACCAGGTGTGAAGCGGATAATGCCAATAGCTGTCTTGTGTTTAATCTCTAAGCTGTCTTAATTGTGTGATGTCTCTCCCTCTGTCTGTCTCTCTCTCTGCCTCCAACGACATAAACAGCGTTCAGCTATTGCTGAGATGGATCACGACAGATGTGGTTCTCACAAAATCTGACCTCTCTATAAAAGAAGCCATATATGCGGATTGTATGGTGACTTGGTAAGAGTCTCATTAAAGGATTAAGTCCATTCAAAGGACCAAAAATAGCAAATGAGCTTTGTTCAAAAATCTATACTACTTACTGCGTTTATACCTTTGCTAATACTTTATATATTAAACCCAACTCCAACCCTTTTGCTCACACAGAGACACATGTGCACACGGGGAAGCAAATAAACACATTCCCTGATCTCTGGTTTCTCTTAAGTGATTATTAGTGTTCCTAGAGGTCAAATTACATATAGAATCACTTTATATCAGGGTGTTCATTATTTTTGCACCATCAGATTTTTGAGTGCCTTGGAAAAGGCACAAGCAGTGAACTCAGCCACTATTAACAATGTAAACAAAACAGGGTTGAAAAAGGCACAGAAGCCCTGAGGCGAAGGGATTAAGGTTCTGTAGGTAGTAGCAGAAACTGCAACCTACAATACAGCACCGGCTCTTCAAATCACAGCATGTTTGGAAATAAGGCAAAAAGAGTGGCATTGTATAAACATGCAGCATGATGGACTGAAATAAGCTGTTATTCATTTGAAAACATCAGAAGAGCTGAAGACAAAGAAGAGTCGCCAACAAGATAAAAAAAAACCAAAAAAACAGCAACATTAAATATTCATAAAGCTGGAGGTGTTAGAAAACAGTAGTATGAAATGTGGGTTGGGAATTACAGGGTAACTCATCATATGATACTATCATGATGCACTATTTGTGATAACAATAGTATCACAGTCCAGAGTTTCTGGTTGCAATGCTTGATAATGCATAATACCGTATCAGAATCAATATTATTATTATAAAAAAAGAAGAGAGGAAAACAGGAGCTGTGCAGTCCTCCGTTGTGCTAATGTGTGCTATTTTCAACATCATTCAGTTTTACTTATTTGTTGTTTCATTTTCAGGCAATTCATGAAGCCCTGGCATTCAAAAAGGCTGCACAGCAGGTAAATGGATCAGTTATAGACTTGGCTGAGTTGCTTGTTTAATGTTTAAAACTGCTTTGCTGCTAATGGGTAATCTAATTTATTTAAAAAATTGGAAAAGAGGGACAGATAAATATGTGTTCAACCACCTGGCTACATTTGAAACCTCAAAAAAAAAAAAAAATTCAAGAAGACAAATTAGATTTCATTAAGTGAAGCATGTTTACATAAAAACATTTATTTCCATTGTATCAGTAATATACATAACAAAAGAAAGTATCACCAGCCTTTGGACAATCACAGTAATTGCAAATTCATCATCAACAAATACATAGTCAGGTGCTTGATTACATTTTATCCTAACAGTTGGAAACTTGCTAATAATGTGACTTAACAGGTGTTACAGAAGCACACAGATGGCTCTTTAATCACAAGCATATTTTTGTAACTCATTGTTCGAGTCCTGACATATACAATTTGATCATTATAACTTCCCGTTAAGTATTTAAAAAAAACCTTCTTGTCTTTACAGTGCATTAAAGTTCATCAAAGTCTGCAATTTAGCGGAGTGTACCTGCGTGTCACTACCAAAGCAAAACACAAAGAAATCTGTCATCATTAAGGACTGTAATAATTCACCACAGCTTTCAGTTATTGAGTTAAGAAAGCTTGTTCAACAGGTGGACAAAGGTTTAGAGGATTGTGTAGAAAATTTAAAAAATAGATGGAGCAAGTTTATGGTAAAAAAAAAAAAAAAGTATTTCTTTTACAGAATTAAGCCATTTGAGCTAACAAAAATGTGGCAACAGTCGTAATTTAGCTAATTTGACATTTATACCTTGGCGGGACACAGTGCCTGATTTCGGCGCGTCCACGTCTGAGGTGGGTTTAAGAGAAATGTGTTTTCATGTGTTCGAGGTCATGATTAGTTGACGTATTAGAGTGTATTTAAAGGGGAAAATGCTGAAACCAAATCATGTCCCAGTGGGAAACTGATGACTCTGTGCTGCATGAAAAAAAACACCAAATACTATATTAAGTTACTTTAGGGGAGATAATGCATTTGTTTACTTTGTTCTCTGGGAGAACAGCTACTTAGGATAACGAATGGTTCATTTATATTACAGTCAAACAGATGTATTGGTGGACTACATGCTGCTGGCAAGCCTTGTTATAAGCATTTTATGTAATAACTGATTTATATCTACAACATGGTGATATAACATTTGAGAACATATATTCATACAGCTCTATATAATTAGCATGAATATGACTTTTGATTGTTGATTTCCAATTTAAATTTGCAGAAACCCTGATCAGCTTTTGACGAGAATGGTTAGACATGTTACAGCCACAAAAACGGCCTTGACCTTGACTGCAGTATGTGACACATATCTTGATGAGCAGGTGGGCTCATCAAGCACAAATCATAGGCTGCTGGTCTGTCAATGCTGTGTGCCCTTCCAGCTAAATTGCAGACACACATCAGTTGCTGTGGAAAACCTGCAGCTAACTGTTTCTGAAAGTGCACATTTTCCTTTAAAATCTGTGCAAATGCTGCTGCTCTTCTTAGTGTGCATAAGTGTGCAAATGAGTGTGTGCGTGTGAGAGAGGGAGCGACATATCCCGAGTTAGTCTTTTACACTTCAGCATCGCGCCTGCAGTTTCTCAGGCCAGTCATCCATTAAGACTGTGATTGCTGAAGGAGGCCCAGGGTACACTCTGTACTGACACCCTGGTGCCAAAAACAGCAGGCTGAGCTTCACCAGCTTCACAACTATATATATATATATATATATATATATATATATTTGGCAAAACAAGCATGAAAACCGATTTGTGTTAAAAGTGTTGTTTCAGAAATTGAAGCTAGAAGCACGACTCTTTAATTAAGAAGAAACCATGTAGGGGTACCCGTGCGGCTCATTGGTGGAGTAGGCGCCCACATGCATGCGGTGCAAGTTCGAGTCCTGGCCTGTCGCCAGTTTGCCTGGTGTGTTCCACTATATCCTTCCCCCATGTCCCTTTCTCTCTACTGCCAATAAAAGCCACTGTGGCCAAAAAGAAACTGTGTAGATCAGGCACATTTGAGCTACTTTTCTCCAGCATTTTTAGGCATTTGTTAAATAAAATAAACAACAAAGTGGGAGTGGATGGATGGATGGATGGATGGATGGATGGATGGATGGATAGATAACATATGCAGTGATCTAAATCTGGTGGTTTTCTCCAGCTGTTTTACAGTACCACCATCAGGATGGCCTTATGATTGTACACCCAAAAAATATATGTTCTTCTTCTACGGCTCTGCGCTGAAAATGAAATCTGGATTTGAAAAAATATATATAGATGAATATGGATAAAGATAGATAAAAATAAATAAAGCATGGGTCATGCAGCTTTTATGAGCTTGGAACAGGTGTGGAACAGTTTATAATTAGATGCACTTTATGTGTTTTGTGTAATTTTAGTAACACTTTGCAGCACAGTGTTTGATGATGCTCAGCCCTGCCTTTCATCTCTGTTTCATCCTCAGTATTAGCTGGAAGAGTGCGGAAGTTGCTTTCATATGTTTCTAATTTTATCTGTTGAATTAAAATTCATCGTAGCAACACTTTGACTGTCACCCACAATGCTCCCTTCACAATACAGCAAATAACCTGCTGGAAGACAAGCCATAATGGATAACATCGCACCCTCTCTGACAGGGCTTCAATTTAAGCTCTTTCTCAATTGAAAATCTGTAGCTGCACCAGATCTTAAGCACTGTCAAATGTTCCATTTGGTGACAGGCCCTGACAAGTCCCTTCCTCCATCTATCTGTGTGGTGCAAAGATCCAACGCGAATCCTATTGTAATTCAAATGTGAATCAAATTGTTCTGGTTCTATTGGTTTATGAACATGTTAGTGAACAGCATGGCATCGCAGCACATATGGAACGAGAGAACGACAGGAAATACAACAATAAAAATAAACAGATAATGTACTGAACACTTTGATATATATA
>VUQJ01011584.1:8503-21197 GCA_015108635.1 Andinoacara biseriatus
AAGTGAGTTGTTATGTCTCAGTGAAATCCCTGTTGGCAGGTTATTTGTTCCTTGTTTGTGTGTCTAGTCATCACACTCTATCCAGATGTCACTGACGTATATAAAATTCAGTCTGATGTAAAATAATAATGCTTAGTAAATGGTAAGGTATTAATAATTCATTTTAAGGGGCTATGAAATTGGTGCATATATTCATTCTGTTCTATTCTAAATTTCTCAACCTTCCTTTGTTTGTGTATTTCCTGCAATTATTTATAGAATGATGGAACAGACTATAAGTTTATTTTGAGGTTTCTTATTTTTGCCTTGCTTATAGATACATGGAGGAGGTTATTGAGAGCACCTTCTCTCTGTTGTCCTTCCATTATGAACATGAGTCACCAGGAACTGAGAAACTCCTGGAACCAGTTCACTTACTGGCTTTACTGGATGTTAAAGCTACCTGGTTTAAAAAGTGGATGGTGTGTATGACAAATGAAAATATGTTTCTGATTTACAGAGAAAGGATTTTTTGTATGAATCACTGTTTTTATTTTTCATTTTAAGGTCTTTATATTCTCTCATTTATATTGCACCCTGCTACATATATTCTTATGCCTCACTCTTAGCATGGCTACTACAGCAGGGCTGTGGTTCTCAGACTCCTGGAGAGAAAATACAAGTCTGTGGTGAGTGACATGCTCAATAATCAATATCTTTCATTAACTTCTTTGTACTTCTAAAAAGGTCTGAAAGAAGAGGGGAGCAAATGAGCATCAGAAGGATTTACTTGAGCCTATGCAAAACTGGATTTTTGAGGATGACAGATCCTGATTTTTAGATATTGAAAAAGTCAATATTGAGATATATCAATCAAGCCTAACATTATAACTACCTGCTTAAGATTGTGTTGGTCCCTCTTTTGCTGCCAAAACAGCCCTGACCCATCGAGGCATGGGCTCCACTACAGCCCTGAAGGTATGCTGTGGTATCTGACACCAAGATATTAGCAACAGATCCTTTAAGTCCTGTAAGTTGAAAGGTGGGGCCTCCATGGATTGGACTTGTTTGTCCAGCGCATCCCACAGATGCTTGATTGAGATCTGGGGAATTTGAAGGTCAAGTCAACACCTAAAATTCATTGTTATGCTCCTCAAACCATTCCAGAACCATTTTTGCTTTGTGGCAGGGTGCTTTATCCTGCTGAAAGAGGCCACAGAATCATAGGCTCTAACCAGATACTTACTCTGGATGGCATTACCTTGGCCTTCAGTAACACTGTGAGGAATCTTGGAGTCACCAGGATATGTCCTTCAATGCTCATATTAAACAAATAGGACTTCTTCCTTGCATTTGTGCAGTATCTCTAAAATTAGAAACGTCCTGTCTCAGAGTGATGCTGAAAAGCTAATTCATGCATTCATTACTTCTAGGCTGGACTATTATAATTCATTACTGTCAGGTTGTCCTAAAAACTCCCAGTTTGGATTTGGGGGTTCTCATGAGTATTTAATCATTAGTTATTATAGATCTCTGGCTTTCTTTTGGCAGGTGAGAGGGTCAGTATGGGGACCCTGACTGCTCTGCAGCGCCATACACACTAAATCTCTCTAAAACACTGTAAGCCTAAACTGCTCTTGCATTCAAATTCCCCACAGTGCTCGGATTTAGATTAAAAGCACCAGTTCTAGTCTTAAATCGCTTGATTAGATAAGAGGAAGGTGCATTGAAATTCTGACTGAATTCTTCAGTAAATATGCAGTTTTGGGCCCGTTTATAACAGCAGTCTACAAATTTGTCTCTGCACATTAGTCATTGTCATTTTATCCAGGTAATTTAACATGTTTAGCAACCAAAGCGACATGCATTATTTTAATCTTTTGTTTTTCAGGCTGTAGCGGCTCTTCAGCAGTGCATTCAGTACAACGAGTCCTGTGAACATTTCACAAATGAGACAACTGATCTCCAGTCAGGGGAGCAGCAGAGCATTGGCAAGTAAAAAAAACTCGATAAACTCATTATTTCTTCATCAGGTTTGTGTACTCTCTCAGGCGTATTCAAAAACAAGTCTTCATTCTGAGCCTCTCCCTGTGTGCTAAGCATCAGCACATTTGAAGTAATGCTGATTTAATGTGTCTTGTGAACCAAACCCAAAAAAAAAAAAACCTCTCAGACTGAACTACTGTAAAAGTCTAATGAGAAAATAATGCTTCATTTGAAGCCTTTGGGTGCTTGTACCTAGACTTTGGCATCATTTATTCAGTTTCGTTGATGCACAGGCATTAAAGCAGAGGTGTGCAGAGGAAACCTATGGAAATGAAAATGGTGACTATATAAATGAAGGTTAACACAGAAAAGACAAAAGCAATGTCACTGAAAAGCATTCAGAGGGTTTAAGGAAAATGTTACATATAAGTTAGCACAAAAGCTACGGAATTTTGTGTGTGGTCAATTATTTCTTTGTCATAACAATGCTTCTTGGCAATAAATCATATGCTGTTGGAAAGCCTGTTTATTTCCCCCTAAATGGTGCCACATTTGTAAGAAAGATCCATTTGTGGGCTGAGCAGCAGAGTTGAGTATATGGGTTGTGCCCATGAAAAACTTGCCAACTCTTCTCTGCCCCTGCTCTTAGGGATTTCTCAAAGACTACCTCCAGAGTTAAGCTCCAGACTGTGGAGAAATGGGATTGCCACTGGTTGCAGGATCTCATCTCAATCTCTCTCTGCACCATCCCACACCACCACACTACCTTCAATAAAAGCTGACACCCTATTGGTGCAGCAATCAGTATAGCGTTCTCCACGTCTTCTCCATACTTTGACCCTACTATCCAGCTGCTTTAGGCAGATTTTGGACTCATCGCTGAACATAATGTTTCTCCACATGTTCAAGCTCAAGTGCATATATTGCAGACATCAGTGCAAACAGGCCTGACGGTGAAGGGCAGTCATGTCAGGCCTCCTGGCAGTCCTGTGAGACAGTCCTGTGTTCTTGATTGTCTGGGTAGAAAGCCGGTGCTATATTGTCCTGCAAATCTTGACTGCAAACCTGCCTACAGTTTTTTTAAGTGCTGACAGGGTGAGGAATCAGTCTCCTTGTGGTGTAGTTTTCTTGGACGCTCAGTTTGTGACCTGTCTCTGACATCCTCCATTATATAGAACTCAGCCTTTGATTTGGAGATGATACTAGTGCTCACTCCAAATAATGCTGTAGTTTGGTTTTGCTGAACACCAGCTTAAAGTTGCCCTATGGCAAGGATCTTATCCAAATCAGTCAAATGTGGAGACATTGTTACAACAAAGAAATTAACTAAAAATGAACATTGTAATTACAGAGTAACATGGACATGGTGCACATCAATTCACAAAGCTACATGCTGAAATTGAATAAATCAGAATGAATACAGGTGTAGATGGGGGGCATAAGGGAATGCAGTCTGTTATCTCCTGTAAGCCAGCTGGCTCCTTGAGACTGAACATTGTGACCTCGTCTTGGATAAGTGGTGATACGCCGATTCCCTCGCCACTGATATACTCCTCATAAAAGGCAGGTTTTTTTCCCTGAGCTGTGCCTCTTTTGGCTCTCTGTTCTCTAGAGATATGGCATGCCTGCCACAATTTTTCACCTGTCAGTCTCATTGTAATTCTGCAGCCTTTGATATGAAAAGTCTGAAAACGGTCAGTCCACCACAATGTTGCCACATTTATTTTGGTTTTATGAGCACTTTTAAAAAAGTGTCACAGCTTTTTCTTTGTTTTATTCTTTTCAGTTTAGTTCCTTAAATCACCTTTAACAATATCAGTAATATAATCCTCGGTGTCACTGATTTTTCTCTAAATGTTTCAGGATCAGCACAGAGGAGTGTTTATTCTGGAAAAGAGCTCGAGTATTCCTTCTTTGTTCACTCTCTGTGTTTCCTGGGGAAGCTAATCATCTACACCAATGGAAGAAAGCTCTTTCCGATCAAAATAAAGAAACACAAAGGTTTGACACTGCAGGATTATCTGTTGTACACTTCAACTCGTTATCTGTCATATCATAAAGATTATTATGTAATGGCTTATGTAAGTGTTACATTTGACGGTAGTTAAATGGAACTACAGTCAAAGGTCTTCGTAGTTACAAAGAGCTTTGTATGTTTATATTCCCTTTCTGCAAGCCACACAGAAATTCATTAAAGTTAAAGGGACACTAATAGTTTACTGGTATGTGCTGATCATCATGTCAGTGAATTTAATCTTTATAGCACAGGAATGTGTCTGGTCAGCATGTATCACTCCCTGCATTTGAAGGGTGCAGAGATTTTAGCCCTCCACCCTACTGCAATTACTAATAAAGTTACATAATACTTAAATTTCACTTAGTCAGATGATTACAGCTGACTTGTCATCTGACATCGCTGCACTGAACTGTAATTAATTTACCTATTAATTACTCCTTCCAGGCAAGTCACACTCAGTCAAAACACACCTATTTTATAATTTTATCCGTCATAAGTTACACACTTAGGGTGGAAACCTATTGATAAGCAGCTCATGGATAATGGTACACACCTTGATGCCTTGAGTTGGTTGTTCAATCATATATTGGGATTTGCGGATTTTTTTTTTCTGAAAGGTCATTATATAACTGCTTTATATTTGGGATTTATTAGATTACAGTATTTTTTTGAGGGCACCACTTAAGTAAAGTGCTCACATGTATAGTTGTTAAAGTCTGCAGTTCAACCAGTTCAATATAAAGTCTCCTATCCTGCCAAGAAGTAGTAGACTGTTCTGCCTTCAGAATTTTAGCAGTGTGGTTCTTTGCATCATAAGAAATTATTAAGTCGATTCAATTTTGATTCAACACTTGGTTTTTGTTTATGCAAAGTAATAATTGTCATGCCATGTGTTACAACAAGTATACACAAATATGCTGGCAAACCAGAAACTGAGTCCTGTGTGTACTTAAAGAATAATTTATTTACAATTAACTCAAGGTCATCAAAAAAAAAAAAGGGGGGGAGGGTCAAAAAGAAACATGTCAAACATCAGGGTCTACAAGGCCAAAATAACAAAAATCCCCCCACTTCCTACTAGCAAAAGTAGAGCTAAGCTTTAGGTGAAAACAAAAAGACAATGCCTATACTCCCTTGATGGCCACAAAACAGGAGAAAAAGAGTGCAAAAACAAACATGACAGAGAACCCCCTATCAAGTTTCCACTAACAAAAAAAAAATTAAACAACCCAGCAGAACCAACTAAATGACCACCAAGGTTTTGCCACTCATATAAACACTTGAAGCATGAACAACCCTAGCCCAGCAACCACACGTCTAATTCCAGTGGCCAAATGGCAGGGAGCACTTGCTGCTGGAGCCGTATATGCAGTCTCCCAAACATCTGCAGTGCCGTTCAGCTTTGGCAGTTAGGCAGGAAACACCAAGAGGAGAGAGGGAGGAGAGCAGCTCTGTTTCAAAAAGAGGCCATAAGGTCAGTGGCCGTAACACCGTGGACTATTGTAATTCGTTACTGTCAGTTTGTCCTAACAGTTCCCAGACAAGTTTTTAGTTGATCCAAAATGCTGCAGCTAGAGTACTGACAGTGACTAGAAAGAGAGAGCATATTTCTCCCATACTGGCTTCTCTTCGTTGGCTCCCAGTTAAATCCAGAGCCGAATTTAAAATCCTTCCTCTCACATACAAGGTCATGAATAATCAGGTGTACTTAAGAGTAGAATGGGAGACAGAGCCTTCAGCTTTCGGACCCCTCTTCTGTGGAAGAAGCTCCCAGTTTGGATTTGGGAGACACACACTGTTTTTAAGAATAGGCTTAAAACTTTCCTTTTTGATAGAGCTTATAGTTAGACCTGGATCAGGTGACCCCAAACCCTCCTTCAGTCACGCTGCTATAGGCCTAGGCTGCTCGTTCCTATGAGGCACTATTTCTTCCTGTTAAAAGGGAGTTTTTGGTTCCCACTGTTGCCAAATGCTTGCTCATAGAGGGTTGTTTTGATTGTAGGGTTACCTACAATATAAAGCACCTTGAGGTGACTGTTTGTTGTGATTTAGTGCTATATAAATAAAATTGAATTGAAAATGTGAATGACATAAAAGTAATGTTGGCAGAAAAAGACACATAAGATCAAAATTGATTTGTCTGCTTACTTTACCCTGGTAGACAATCAGAAAATATCTGGTTCTTTTAGTTTTCAGACACGTTTTTAATTTTCTTGTTTTTTTGCTGATCAAACCAAAGTCTTACCCCCAAAGATTTTAAGTGATTTAAAACTTCAGAAAAGCAGCAACTTTCTTTATTGTAGTACCTGCAACCAGAAACTGAGAGTGACATTTAGTCTCGCAACAAAATTACATATTAAGGCATTTATGAAAATACATGAGACAATTTTAAAACACTGCAGATACTAAAACCCATTGTGCACATAATGTACTGAGCACATTATGCACAAGGGGCTGATCTTTGTCTCTAAGGTTACCTTAATTTCTGATATGGACTATTTCCTCCTCTAATGTGCCTCCTGTTTTTAGAGTCCCTGTCTAGACACAGTCACCACCGACTGATTCATTTATTATTATGTCTGTTTCAGATGCTGTTACCCTGACAAACGTGGTTGTCATTCTGATTAACATCATGTATCAACACCCTAAACCTCTGCACAGGGATGGCTCATGCACAGGTGGGGCACGTACACTCACACACAGGTACAAACATTGGTTTCTGTTCTGATAGGTAGTCTCAAATCAAGTGCTGAGGGAAGGTAGTGACCCTCCCTACGAGACATAAAAAGCACTCCTCGGGTCATAGCTTTTATCTCTTACCCTTGTACTGAGTCATGTAGTACTTAATTTGTCTCCTTGAAGACTTTATTGCCCCGTTTATTCTCATGAATTACGTTGCAGAAATGTTGCTGCCAGTGATCAATAGTGTTCCCCACCTTGACTTAATCAGAGGATCATCTCCTTGAGCTGGGACAGAGAGTCATGCTAAATAAAGATGATCACATGAACCAGTCTTGAGTATATTTTGAGCAGCATTATAAAATGACAACAGAATGCACTCTGTGAGAGAATTGGTCTTGAAAGGAGGATGAGATGTTGGAATTTAAAGCTGCATTAGGCTATGTATCCAGCTAGAGCACAAACACAACTTGTAAATCTTCACCTTTGTAATTTTCTCTTGTTACACAGCATTGAACTCCAGTGATAGGTTGATCTGTCCAAAAATATACATTTATGATCCTCATAGACATCAATGGAAATCTGTGTTCTCTGGATCATCAGACAAGTATTTACATAGATCCAGAAAGGTTTCAAATATTCTAAAAATTGTCAAAAGTTGTTCTATCTGCTGAATCTTTGTCGGTGGGTATATGCATATTTTAAAAGAGTGGAAATACAAACTCTTGCTGGGTTGGATCCCCCTTTTATGTTTGGAAGTACCTGAAGTAATTCTTCATGGCATAATTTCTACAAGTTGCTGGGAACTTTCCTTAGAATTTTTGGTCCACGCTGACATGAAAGCATCATGTAGTTGCATCAGATTTCAAAATACTTGAACAAAGCAGTTTGAGATGAACTTGAGCTTTGTGACATGGTGGGTTATCCTGCTGGAAGCAGGCATCAGAGGAACCAACTCTTCCCAAGTAGGCTGCGGCATTTAAAAGATGGTTAATTGGGACTAAGGAGCCCAAAGTCTGTTCAGAAAATCTCCCTAACACCATTACACAAGGCAACAATTTTCCAGTCTTCTGCTGTCCAGTTTTGATGAGACTGTGAGAATTGTAGCTTCAGTTTTCTGTTCTTAGGTGACACGAGTGGCACCCAGTGTGGTCTTCTGCTCCTCTGTAAACCATAAACATAGCTGTAAAATCCCAGTAGAGCCACACTTTCTGAAATACTCAGACCAGTCTGTTTTGCACGAACAACCGTGTCAATGTCAAAGTTACTCAAATCACCTTTCCTCCCCATTTCTTCCCCTATAAGACTTCATGCACTGAGTTGTTGCCATATGATTGGCTGATTATATGTTTTTATTAATGAGCAGTTGAGGAGGTGTACCTTACAAAGTGGCCATTGAGTGTATATTTACAGGATCTAAAAGTGTAAATCTAATGGGCTGATATAATCCTTGTGGATACAAATGATATTAAATCATTTGATATGCATTTAATTCAGCTAATTAAATGTGTATCAATTGCATTAATGCAATTTAATTCAGTTGGACAAATTTCTGATTTACTGTTGGCATGTTCAGATTCCCTGTCACCCAGCAGTCTGGTGATGGAGGTGCTTTGGATGCTGTGTGAACGGACGGAGTGTGCTGTAGAGTGCCTCTATCAGACTCCGGTTATAGAGAAGCTGCTGGCTCCTGTTATAGCGCTGCTACATGGACAGAAGGTCTCTCTCTCTCTCTCTCACTCTCACGCGCACACACACACACACACACACACACACAGATGTGTGTAGTTTTTCATTCAGTTTCATCATCATTAAAGATAAAGGTGTTATTTCAATGTTGATGATCTGTTCAGGTGCCAATTTTCCTGAAACAGTTGGTAATTTTGTGTGTTTATGTTCTGTGGTTTGCAGGCTGAATTAAAGTCTCCTGTAGAAACTCTGACTCTCATTGCGGATATTCTGGCTCGTGTCGCAAACACAGACAGAGGATTAGCTCTCTTCTTATATGAGAAGAATCTCATCGCAGCCCACAGTGAGAGGTGAGATGATGTGATTACATACACAGTGTCATTTTGCCTTTTTTAGTAGTAGTGAATAAATTACATTTTCCTGACTTAGCTGGAAGATTTTAATATAGAGTTAGATTTGCATAGCAAATCCTGCTGGTTCTGCACTGGGAGCAGATTAGAACTTGAGGATGCTTCTGGTTTGTGTGTAAATGGGATTACATCTTATCTCAAATGTCTCTGCAGCAAAAAGTAAAAAAAAAAAACAACCTCATCCTCATGTTAGTTTTATATTCTTTTGCCTGACCATGACTAGTGTCTCAGTCTGTCCAAGAACACTCTCTTGTTGTGAATGAGCAATAATGTATACTTACCAAGGCCACTTCACTTCGGTATGTGTGCTGCTTCATTAAACATGCTGGGAACAGTGAAGGTGTGTGTTTCAGAGATCCCAAACAGTGTTTTTTTTTTTTTTTTACTCAAGGAGTTTAGAGATGATGTTCAGATTCATAGACTGTGTATAAAAGATAGATGTAGAGTCTGGTAAAGTAAGTCCAGTGCTGGAGTACCTTGAAACTACATTCTTTCTAATGGGCACCAAGAGTTAGCTCCTGTGGTTTCAAAAAGTCAAGGAGAAGTCAGATGGTAGTCATGTCTATAGCACTCACTTGATCCATGGCCTCAGTAAACACTTTGCTTGTCATTTTATAGTCTCAGTTGCTAGTTTCAAGTCTTCTCAAACATAACATGATGTTAATTTTGTAAATCATGCTCCTCAAGTCAGTGCTGTGTGACCAATCAGTGTCAGTGTCAATCAGGTGCACCCTTTGCTCATCACCTGTGGTTTCAAAACCCCAAGACGATGCCAGTGAATGTACTCTGCTTGAGACATCAATAATGGGACTTAACTAACCAGTACTTTAATGAGTAATGTTGCAGTGGTTACATGCATCTTTATAGTCAATATATGGTCATATATGGAAAGCCTGAGAATATGAGCAATTCAAATGCTAAATTTTAAGAGTTAAAGACTTGTGGCAGGATATATTTGTCTGGAAAAACATCAGAGTTCATCATGCTCCAACATTGTCATTGAAAGTTACAAATTGTGATATACTACAGTCTAAAAAATTCATATTGTGGATCTTATATCTATAATAAACATCTCTGTCTCTTTCCGCCCTCCTCTGCAGAACCTTTGCTGCTCATATCATCGTACAGTTCACCCGGAGGCTGCTCGATAGGGAACTGCCATCACTGTGTGATTCTGATATGCCCCATGCATTATGTGGAGCTTTTATTTTAGTATGCAGGCAGATATACAACACCTGCGAGGGTCTGCAGGTTCTGCGACCTTACGGCCTGCACAAAGCTTTAGCTGTTGCATGGAAAAAGGTACATCCACCTCATTTGTGTAATTTACAGATACTTTAACATGTAATATGTAGACCGATTATGCTTGTCCTTAGTTTCATAATGGTGGATGCTCATATTAAATATGTCCAGAATTTCGAGTAATGAGGTCAGTGAACATACAAGTAATACCTGTGAGGTGACTGTGAGAACAGAGGTCCCACCTACCTGCTCTTCAGATGTTTTGTTCATGAACCCATCAGAAGACGGCAGGATTAAAATGGCTTGTTTCAGACAGAGGTTAAACTGAACGGCTCCACCAAGGCCCAGTATAAGAAGAATAAGGATTAATTTGGACTTTGAATCACGTGAAACTGCTCTGTCCAAGGAAAAAAAAACATTGTGCTAAAAATAAACCTGTTCACGCCACATTAGCTTTACTTTTAGCTTTTAGATTAAAAAAAGAAAACAGTATTTGCTGTATGAGAGGAGTGTTTCACCCAAGAATTTTAACACTGTTAAATTGTTTAAAAAATCCTTTTTATTGAGTAAACATGATAATCACACTCGTAATAATGCCTTCAAATTCAACAATAGATACAGAGTTTTCATAGTTCATCTTCAAAGTGTATATTAAGAAAATGTTATTTAAGAAAATGCTCAGCTCTGTAAAAACCATAGGCACATTAGCAACACATGGTACATGGTATTAATCACTGACTAGAATACGTGTTGTATCTAATTTTCTTCATGAATGTCGTGTCCTCTCTTTAATAAGTCAAATCAGCTTGAAAAGCATCATCATTATATTTAAATGGTGGGACTTAACTAACCTTTATAATGTTCTTGGAATACTGTGTCCGCCTTAACAGAGCATCGGTTATCTTTAGCAATGTTGTCTGTTTGAAAACATAATATATGTAAACAAAACTAAAAAAAGAACTTGAAACCACCTCTGCTGCAGTACATTTAAAGAGGAATCATAGACAAGACTTTTATTGGCACTGCTTGTGCCAAGCCAGGGACTTCAGTACTGTCTCAGTGGATGAGAACGCAATCCTGCCTCATAGCGTACATGTCTGTATTCAGAAGAGCCAGTATAAAAATTAACTTGTATGAGACGTTGTTTTATTAGTCTGGAACATTTCCCCACTTACTCCCTCCTGAATTTATCCATCAATTTATCAGTTAAATATTAACTATGCACAAGTGTACGTGCTGCACCGTCACACAGTGGACAATGGGCCTTTTAAAGTCTCAAGCTCATGCCCATATTTGTTCATAGCAAAAATAAAATACAGGTTTAATCCTGACTGACTCAGATGGTGCTCGATGTTTATTGAACTTCTTGTTTCATGTTCCAGTATGTCAGTTAAATCATGCTACACTAGTGTTTAGTGCACTTAGTCTATTAAACAACAACATGTAAACAAATTATCATAATATTTGGGATTCTTCATTTCCTGATTATTTATTTATTTTTAATTTGAGGATGTCTTGAGTGAGTGAGAATCTTCAAGACAAACACAAGACTGTCTGATTCTAAATAGGAAACGGACAGCAGAAAACATTAAATAAAGTTATATTATTAAAATATTAAATGCATAAACCCTAGTAGTAAAATTCTCCCACTGTGTCAAGATCATGGGATATATATATATATATATATATATATATTCACTGTTTATAAAATGGGTCTAAATTTTCAAGGGTCCTTGTGTTCTCAAACTCAATTTAATGCAAAGTATATTAAAAAGTATATTTTATAATACTAATACTTTATTTCTAGACCAGCTCGTTGTCAGAAAGGATTCCGACTCCAGTACCTGGAGGCAGTGCTGGATCATCTACCCAAGAGCTGCAGAACATGTGAGTGCACATTTAAAATTGGATTTGAATAGTTTTCATTAAAGGTCTGGATTCAAAGCAGTAATTGGCCATGATGTGGGCAATATAGAGGCTTGGTGAGGAAATTTAATGGCATAGAATTATGTGTTTTTTGCTCCAAAGTCCATCCAATAAACCGTTAGTACAGACATAAATAATTTTGATAGCTGTTTGGAGCTTTTTTGGCTGTCCACTTTGCAGCATGCAGCAAGAGTTTTGATTCCTTGTCCTGTATGAATGTAAGTTTACAAACACAGTTAACCTTTTCTGTGTTTGCGCAAGATGATACTCTAGATAAATGCAAACTATTTTTAAAAAATTAATACTTACGCAGGTTAGAACACCCCACAGCCATTGTAAACAACTCAATAAAAAATGGTGCTTTGCAGGAATTGCAGGTTGTTGTGTGGGTGTGTACTGATTTCAGATATAACCTGAATTAAAGCCGCAAGCGGCGATGATAGGCCCTCGCCGGCCGCCGCCCCCCCCGGTGCCGATTTGAACCCAACTTTCCCAGCCGAGCCATTTTTTTTTTCACATTTTTTAAAATTGAGCATGTGAAACACTGCAAAGTTAAATTGGCAAACCCGATGAAAAAGATGCCATGTTTGTGGCGTCACCATGGCAACGTCTTACATTTTACAAAAATTTTGTCCCAGGGTTTTTTGTTCAGGTTGATGTGTAGAATGCTTGTACCAAATTTCATGGATTTCGGTGAAACTAAAGGAAAGGAAAACTTTTGTGTGCGTTGCGCTCGTCATTGACCCAATTTCTTCTCGCAGGCTAG
>VUQJ01011589.1:4281-22184 GCA_015108635.1 Andinoacara biseriatus
GAATTAATTAATCTGGTTGCTGCTCAGCTGACTTGTACGTTAAAAATCACTCATTGGCAAAACCCAGGGAGCCCAAAGTGGAAAACCCACTGTCTTTACTGATTTATCATAAGGTCTTATTCCTTTTTTATCTCCTAGGGGGTTGCACAAGATGCTGGGATACTTTATTATGTATAACTTCTTGAAACACTAATTAAAAAGTAATCCACACTGGCAGTAACAGTAACATGCAGCAAAAGATATGAGGAGAAAAGCAGACAGAAGGAGCTAATCTCTTTGGTCCATGGTCACAATAGACTTGCTCCTAAACTGCCTTGAATCTGCCTGCAAAAATATTATCCCTGTCTTTCTCTTACATGTATTTTTTCTTAACACAATCCAAGCCCCAGGGACAACTAAAATTGCACCAACCTCATTTACATGACATGTATTGGTAAATCCAAATACATGGAGAGAAAAAAAAACTACCTGCTTTATTCTTTCAGAAAGCAGTTTCTTTCCTGTCTGTGAAATAATCCGTTATCTTTAACACTTAGAGGGCATAAAGCAAACAAAGGGGAGAATCAAAAGTAGGATGTCAGGATAGCAGGCATCAGGCCTGGCTGAGCACTTACATGAGCTGGGTGTTAGAGAGACACAGGGGACAACTCACTGCATCGCTCTCCTCATCTGTCTCAGCTGAAGAGAAAAAAAAATCTTTGATAAGTACACATGTAGTCATATACAGCACATAGACACGCAAACACTCCTCACACACCTAATTAAAACAACAGCAATATGGTATAGAGTAGAAAACGGGTCCGAAGGGAGACGGCCCGCAAAACATGTAGTTTCCTCCATGTTGTTGTTTATCATATTCACATCCATTGTTCCCCCAGTGCTCCTTCCTCTTGTTTTCTGCACCCTCTGGTTCTCCATCTTCTGTTCGAGATTAACTTTCCAATCTTTTCTCTCTCTCTCTCCCTTCGGCTCTGCCCTCCACTAATTTACCCTCCAACCTGCTGCTTTTGCCATGTACAATTACAAAGGGGAGTGCTAGTTAATGCGCACTAATAATGTTCAAGCTGAGAAGGTTTGTCAGTAATAATTACTTCCCGCAGAATGAGTTATAGTAGTCACAATACGTGTATAAATACCTACTGTTGTGCTGCGTAATTTACAATTTCCGATGCAATGTGATTGTCTCCTGGTGCTAACCTAATCATTTTGTTTTGTGTGTGAAATTTGTCACAGGTGAAAATGAGGAGGAGAAACAGAAGCATCAATGCGGATATGTGTCATCGTAGATTCATGCAAGAATTGAAAATACATTAATCCCACACTGTAATGATTTTCATTTATTTCTAATAATTTGAGTGTTTACGTGTAGCAACAACTACTGGGCTAAGTCTCACCACAGGTACAAAAAACTCTTAAAAACCACAGAAGGGAATGTGTGATGACACACCCCTTCAAAGTGGATCAAATTCCAATCTTAGATTGCCTCCTTGGATAATGTGGAAATATTAGAGAAGCCTTGATCTAAAATGGAGCATGGAAATGAAGTGGTAGAGGGAGCCCCGAGGACAGGCAGCAGACACAGCGCTGGGCCAGCCATACATACCTCTGGGAGGCTGCAAGCACAGCCTGCCTCTCCTATGTAAATGTCCCATTCCACACATTAGTCATACTGCCTTCACCATACACTAAAGTGTGCTTCGCCCATCAAACCCTGCCTGCCTCCCTCGAATGTTCCACAGATAAACCCTAGAGGCCCTTTCTACCCCTCTACCACCCCCACCTCCAGGACCACAGAGTGGCTGATTGGTTAGATACCCCAGGTAAGTGGTGGAAAGCCTAATGGGATACTTGAATGCTGATGTCAGGAAATTTCTGATAGAGGGAGATTGATAACGTCTGTGAAAAAATATCTCTGGATAAAGGCTATTGTCTGTTCGCTTTTATCAAATTCTACTGAATGATTCTATAGGTGTCATTTTAAACAATATAGCAGCAGATGTATTTGCTATGTAAAGATGTAGTAAAGTAAAGACATGGAAGAAAATGAAGTCACAGTGTCTCTCTGTGTGTGTGTGTGTGTGTGTGTGTGTGTGTGTGTTGTAACCTTCCAAAAAGTTTGGAATAAGGGACCTCTCATGCTGCTTTGTAAAAAGGAGATTTCAGTCTGGAGCGTTCAGCTGTGCAACAAAACAAATAGCTGGAACAATAAAACATTTTCTTTATCTAATTTTGTGCACTTGTTTAAATTTAGCTCATTGTTAGAGTCTTTACTGCTGTTATGCGACTCTCCTCTGCTCTCTCTTTCACCGCATCTCCTCTACTCAGCGCAGGTCTGTGTGTGTTACGGTAAAACCACTGATTATATAGATTATAGATTGTGTATAAACAATGGAAATAGCCACCCACTGGTTTATAAATGGATGAGTCCCTGGATGAGTAGGTAGAGATGAGGAGTTAAAAGCTAATGGCAGCATGGGTGGGCTAGCTTGGTTAGCACGGTGCAGGGGTTAAAGTGGGTAGGTGCAGAGCCCTACGTTTTGGTGTAGCAGGGGGAAATGACTCACTCAGAAATAAGTCACGTAATAATTTCCCACACAATAGATTATCATTGTGAACAGGCTGTGATCAGCTGACCTGTGCTGCTGCTGGCTCTGGATTTAGCCAAATACTAAAAGCTTTTCCCCCTTCTTCTGCTGCTACTACTGTGTTAATGTTGCTAAAGTCTGATCATAAATTTCAATTTTATATTGAGTGCTATGCCTCTCTTTTATATTGTCACAGCTGCCAGGGCCCGGCCTACCAGTGACCGAGGGTAACACAGACTGCCCTCCACCAGCACAACATAATCCATCACCGTAAAGTGTACCACAACACTACAAACCACCCAGTTTAGCATGCACTTGTGTTTGATGAGCGGTCTTTACCTTTGAAAACAATCATCTTCCTCCCCTGTCCTCTCTTTCTCCATCTGAGAGCAAACTCATCAAAGACAAATAGTTTCCTGCTTCTCTGGAATAATACAGCCACTGTACTTTTAGCTAGAACACGAAATGTGTGCCACACTACAGAAACAGTTAGTCGTATTTGCCAAGCTGTTGGAAATTATATGCAATGTCAAAAAACTTATTCCATTCATATGCTTGCTCCTCTCTTGTAGCACTATCTAGATGCTAAAATTCGACTAACACAACTTTCTTGTAGGGCTGGGCCATATCATATCATTCATGATAATACCGGTAAATAAATTAATTATATTAATACATTATATCATGATATGCTAATTTCATGGCATAAATACGTCACCCCACCACGCAGCGGATTTTGCTCACTTGGGTCATGCAGTGTTGCCAACTTTGTGACTTTGTTGCTAGATTTAGCGGCTTTTTAGACCCCCCCCCCCCAGTGCTTTCTTTTTTGTAAAAAGCGACTAGCGACAAATGTAGCTAGTTTTTCCAGTGACATCAGAGAGTTCTGGAAGCCTAAAATCCTCCGCTGTAGCCGTGTTTTGCGTCTTTGTACTGCGTCCGTTCTTACGCTTTGGCGTCGCCCAGACCACCAAGAGTACCTGGCTGTTGGGTTGTACCGTAAGTCACATGACCTTAATAACGGAAATGAGTCTTTTTCATGTGTTCGTGATGCAGCCGGTGGACACGTAGACGCCTTATTGAGCGGGTGGCCCGTTGCAGTAATACGCGAGTGCATACGTCTGTGAATTTACTGAGCTAGCGAGAACCTTTCCGACTGAAGGACAGAATTTTGTTCCTTCAGTCTGTTTACTTTTTTTTTTTTTGCACGGAGTACTTGCTGTACAGGAGTACACACAGGAGGAAGTACTTTGGTGAAGTCTACTTCACTGCAGAATGTTTTTTAAATAATGTCAGCCTTTTGCTGTTTTTGCTCAGTATCTTTTCTGTTTACATTTTAAAAGCAGCTGTGAGTGTTTTGTTATGGAGGAAAAAAGCATTAATTTATTTGAGGAGCAAATAAATAAACATGCCAATAGTTTATTTTTGAGTAATTTCTCATGTACATCTACAACTGAATGTTTCAGAAGTGCCTTTTTATTTATACCTTTTGGGAAGAAAAAATATATAGTATATATATCGTATATCATCATTCAGCTAAAAAATATTGTGATATTATTTTTGGTCCATATCGCCCACCCCTACTTTCTTGACATCTAAACCGTGAACGCATCAGAGGGATGAGATTGGAAAAAAGTAAACCTGACTTATGTGTCTGTGTCATGAGCTAAAATGACTGCCAGACTGCAGCAGTAAGTGTTAAGCAAGTGTTTGACAATTTATGTATTAAGTGTTTTATCACATTTAATTATTTATTAACTGGAGGTGTTCTGTTGTTTTGTTCTGGCCCACTTTAACTTTTAAATAGTTTCATTTCATGATTTCATGATTCAAAAGAATCACTGATGGTGTAAAACAGTGTTATAAAAAGTGACACATATATGGCAGAAGGGAAAATTGGACTGTTGGGAATAAAAATTGATCCTCAAGTCACTGAGCATTGATTACCATAACTATTGACTTTCACATGAGTGTTGATATGTTTCTGTGTGGAATCTATCACCATTCAAGGCACATCTAATTACATATTATGAAGCAATTAAGCCAGCAGCAACACACCAGTCCCACCAAACTCACGGCTCTGCCTCAATGTGAAACCCTGAACTATCTCACACCATCAGTCCCTGCTTTTCCCTCTTCTGTTTCTATTGTTGAGCGACATGATCTGGACTAAACTGGCTAATTTATTCCACAATTAATTGGTCTGGGGTTGTGTGGCTGATTAAAACCTGTAATTGCTTACGGGGGGGAAAAGGAGATGGGGGGTTGGGGTACTGCTGCTAACCAAATCACTATATCAGACATCTCACTGTCCAGCCAGATCTCCACTCAAAGCTCATTCAGAGTCTTTATTGCTTCCACTGTTAATACATCTTGATTTTTTTTTAATGCTGCCTGCTATTATTTACACATTATTTTTTGAGCTTTTTAATGCTTTAAAATGCAATTGAAGAATGTTCAGCACAAGGCGCCTCTGAAGCTGTAACACCTACAATAACTTTGAAAGATGCACACACTGGTATTTGAATTTTGGCTTGTATAATGCGAGACAGGTAACTCATAATTATAATGTTGCTTCATAGCTGGATGTGCAAATGCAACAGTTTGCTAACATGATCAATACAATGCAATGCAACACAGATTGTTCTTGCTGCCCTCAAGTGGCCAAAAAATCTGCTGATGCAGCTTTAAACTTGTATGGGATGTATATCCGTGTATTTCTACACCAAATACCGTGGTGCTCTGGCAAGCATCCATTAATGACTTAGGTTCATGCAATTTCAATTTTCATGAGATGATCACTCACTATAAATCACAGTTGGACCACAAGTAACTCTGTTGTCTAGCTTTGATAAATACAGTGTAATTAAAACACTCAGCAGCATGTGATTGGTCAGCTTCTACAGGCCACAGCCACTCAGGGTCGCAGGCAGCGCTTTGCTTTTCGTACAGTCTTCTAGTATTTCCCCAAAGGCCAAATTGCCTGTTGTGCTGGTCAGACAGAGGTAAGGTGATTCCGCCTGATTGCTATTCTAATCAGGCTCTATATATGCTGGACTCTTGGCTCCAAATCTCCCCACCACATTCATGTCATTAAATAAATAATGAAAGATATGTATTATCTATCACTCCATCCGACATGGGATCAGCTATGTATTATGTATTACCTTTTCTAATTTATTCATTAAGACAAAGCGAAAGTCTTGTTAGCCTCATTCCTAAGACATGAGCCCAAGTCATGCTATACTCCACTCTGGTACACTCCTATTTATATACAGCCACAGAGGACTGCTAGGCTGTTAGCAGCCTGAGCGATAAGTCCACCCGTGATTAATTTAATTATATGACTGACGGAAAAAAAAAAACTGAATGTAGTAATTCATTTATTTGGTGATTATCATTTCCTTGAAAGCATGTTTTTATGGTCAGAAAGGCAAGAATCACTGTGAGAATAACGTGCTCGAGAAAGTTTGTTTAGCATTGTTTGAATATCTGAATAAAGAGATTCTGTTTTTATTCCTTTTAAAAGTGGAAACATACAAATCTTGCATTTCTGTGAGATTATTGCATTTTGTTATTTTCATTATTATTATTCTAAAATGTATCTTTGTGCAATCAATGGATTAGAAGAAGAAAATGCACTTAATTACCCTGCACTGGTATACTTTAAGGGTCCTTCACTTTAGTAATTCCATTTTAGTCCACTTAACAGCTACCTGTCTACATTTCAAAGGGAACTTTTGTGCTTTCTACTCTGCCGTATTTATGTTTTAATCACTCTAACAAGTTACAATTTTGGACCAACATTTTACACACAAAACCAACTTTCAACTTATTAAAAACAATTATTACACAACAACAGCATTTAAATATTAATCTATAAGTAACATTAATTTATTAATTATTTTTTTCTTTAAGATCATCCAATATCCATCTAATAGACCTAGACCTGTGTAGCATTTTATATATGCATTTTGAAACCTTGGTATTGTTACAATAACTCAAGTAAAGCATGAATTCTTTCCAGTACTTTGTCAGTGGCATGACTGGTAATTCCTGCTGTTTTTACATATATTGTTGTGCTGTAAGTGCGACATAACAGTTGTTTCTTCCTGACGTCCATTTTATTTGTGTGAAATCCCCTCAACAACTCACACCCCTCCACACACCCACCCACTCTTGTTCCCACACTCCTGCGCACAGCACTACCATGTCAATAAAATCCATAGCAGGTTAATCTCCCACCAATGGAAACACGAACACTTTATCCAAAGCCGCATATGTTCCGCACCGAGGGTCGATTTAGTGTATGTCAGGGGCGATATTAGCATTCATATTAGCCGCTCTTCCCATGTATGATATTCGTCATTGCCAGGCCTTTAGCACACCAACACAGTTCAGGGATGCTTATCTCATGAGCCGTAAATTAGGGGATGAATTCCCTCCCAAACATCGAAGGCGAAGGATGGAGGATGGAGTCATTGTGCCTGCATGGTGTTTTGACACTGTAATGACACATGTTTTACAATCACCCCCTTCCCCTTTTCATTCGGAGGAGTGGACCTGTCCGCTCCTGTTGGAGAGAAATGGGCCTCTCGGACATTACCACCTCCTCCCAGGGGAGACATAAATGAGAGAGTGGCAATAGGGGGAGACTATAGGAAGAAAAAGAGGAAGGTAGGACTGGAGTTGGTCCAAACACTGAAGAAAGAGGGAGTGTGTGTGTGTGTGTGTGTATGAGTATGTTTGGAGGTGGGGTGGTGGTGGTGGAGTGGTGGAGTGCGATGGTGCAGAGAGGGAAAAGAGAGAAAGAGTGTTTGTTTTTAATTGCAACCGGGGCTGCTGCACAAGCACAAAGGTGCATCATTACTTACCTGACAGTGCTCCACAATCACAGGCCCTCCCTAATAAATACTCGTTACTAAAAACTAGAATATAAATAAAGTGAAGGTCACATCTGAGGGAGGCGTGATCTAGTCCAGAGGTAGGTGTCTTACCCATCAACCCAGCCTCCCTCGTTTTCTCTCCCTCTCCTCTTCTTCTTCTCTCTGTCTGCGCTCTTTCTCGTACTCTTTCTTGCTCTTTCTCTCTCACGCTCATTACAGGAGAAGCCATGCAGTGCTGGTTAGGAGAACGTGTGATGAGCCTTGGGAGATATATCCACTGGGAGGGAGAGAGGTAGAGAGAGACTGAAGGCGAAGGGGAATAGATAAAAAAATGCTGACTTGTCTTCAAAGGAGGCAAAAATAATTGAAATGGGGTGTGTGCATGTGTGAGAGAGAGAGAGTGTGTGTGTGTGTGTGTGTGTTAACAGGAGGGGTGGGGTGAGGTGGCGGGGGAGATTGAGTGGCTCCATGTTCGAGTTGGTCATTAATTGAGGAGGAATGTGAAACACTGTGTGGTCCTCTACCGACACCCTCGCTGACACACAAGGGGAGATTGATAGAGGAAACGGTGTGATAAAGATATGAAAGAAGGAAGGGGGTGGGGGGGGTAGGAGGAAGTGAACAGCGAAAACATAATAAAGTGGAGGGAACATTGTTGGAACGACTGAAACAAGGAGGAGGGGAGAAAGAGAGAGAGAGTTCAAAGTGTGCCTAGACTGAGTCCTGTCCTCGCCGTGTCCTTCCTCGAGCCCCGAGTCACGCATCGCTCATCTTGTCACATTGAACTCCAGATGCTCCTACCCTGGAGAACGCTCTGGCCGCGGCCATTTTTCTTCATTCTTGCTAACAATTTGGTAATGAAATATTGATTTTTAGTTAGATTCATATTGATGCCATTAGCTTTGCATTGATAAATCACGTTTTGCTGCTTGTCTAGAGTGGCAGAGCAAGAGCCAGGGCAGACAGATTACAATCAAAGCCACTGATGTGTTAATTTGATGGATATTTCCCCTCCAACACCACCAACACCACCCAGCACCCACCCCTCTTCTTTCTTTCTTTATGTTTCACTGCATTCCATAACATTGTCGAGTATTTTTTTTTTTTATTACAAAGCACCCTGCAAGGATATTTATGTCCATGTCCATTTCTCCTGAAATAGCCATTCAGCCGACCTGCCTGTGGCAACGCTGCACAGTCTTACAGTCATTTCATCTCTGGACAAGACAAGGATATGAGGGACTGTTTCACAGCCGTTGAGTCAAATGAGGACAGAAGAGGGCATGGCTATTTCTACACTTTGACATCAACAAAAAGAAGCAACAGAAGCTCACAATTTATGAGAGGCCTTCTTTTTTATTTTATTTTGCATGAGATAACCATAATCTCCGGCAGGGAAAGGATATGAATTTTATTCAGTTTTTTTCAGTATTTATCGTCAAAAATATTGGCAATATATGCGAAAGCAGGAAAAGCAGCTCTCAGGGTACATTTTTTAAGGAGAGACTCGTTTAAATGCCTCAAAATCTCACGGCTCTCTTAAGTGTTTCACATACTAGGTTGGGAGGATATAACATTTGAGAAACATTAGAATCATTTTCCAGATTAGGGCGGTTTTTAAATGAGTCTCCTGCCGCAGCTTCGCCTTCCAACTGCAATATGTGTCTGCACACAGTCATCTTAATGAAAGGAAATGATGGCGTTCACTTTAATGACGTGGAGTTCAAGGACTGCTTATTGTTCCAGAGAAAAGCCATCTTTTTTCACGGTAATATGAGTCTTTCTTTTCCCTTTTTTTTTTTTTTTCACAGTGCAATTTCATTTCGAGAAACAGACACCGAAGGTTAAATGTGTTATATAGGTTGTCAAAATATGAGAGAGAATTCAGGATGTGAAACAGATATATTGATAACGTCCTCCTGTGCAGTTACCATTGTTTTGATAATGCTTCATCTCAACTTTTATCTTTCTGGGTGATTATGCAAAACAGAATATAGTCCTAATTATCACAGACACATGAGCCACTCTGTTTCACTCTAGTTATAAAGCAATCTTACTGCAGATGATCAACATGACTTCTCCCTTCAACATCCAGCACACATTTCTCTGTAGCTTTTTAAAGAAATGAACCAATGACAATCCAATTTACAGCATGTTTACAGTGTGTGTCATAAAGCAGCTCCTCGTTTACATTTATTCTCTAATTTAGTGCTCTGCATGGAGTGAATCTCCCACATGCTACTTCTCCAAATATTTTGGTTCAAATGTGATTTTGTTTGATAGAATGACAATAACTGGTATTAAAGGGAGGCAGATGATTCCCAGACGTCTGGGGTGCTCTGACATTTACTCGAAACACAATTAAACCCCAGAGTTATGGCTTCTTTAGGGTTCCATGCGTTCCCTTTGATCCCACAGTGCCCTCATCCCCTGTCATGGATTATAGGGAAAAACGGGCTATTTGGGGAAAGGCCAGTCAGGTCCAAATGGGGCTCGTTGAAGAACGCAGGCTCCACTGGCCTCAGAGAGAGCTTCAATTTGACAGCAACAAATCAAGAGTTGAACTGGCTGCCCTCCAGTTTGGCTCCAACTCGGTTGATACACAGTGTCATTCTTTGAAATAATGTTGAAGATAACGCAACGAACCAGCAGCAGTTGGTCTAATGATGACCTATGGGGAGGCATTTCTATTTTGGAACTCCACCTAAAGTTGGAGCTCTCTTTTGACATTGGACAAGAGTCTTCTCCGCCTGTTATGATAGGTGCTAAATTTTGTCCCTGGCCAGATTCCCATCACTCCAAACTTCCATCAAGTCCAAGAAGCTCTCTGTGCTCCTCATTGATTTGGCTTAGAGTCCCTACCTCTCCAGAGAAATACCTCCAGCTCAGGAGGATTTACTATTGATCCCCACTTCCTGCAAAATGATATACCTCCGTCCACACACGTGCATTCAGTCTCGATTTTACCCACAAGGTGTGCAGCGCAGATATACTGAGGATATTATAACTGAACAGATAGACTGCAAGGAAAAAGTTTTTCCATGTCACGCTGCTCTGCGAGAGATGACCCCTCGTTCAACCAAGAGCGAAAAACCTAAATTTAGATTCAGTTTCCTTTGATTGATGAGTCTTTATGTTGCACTGCCCTTTAGTGTATTGTACTACCAAGCTCTTTATTACTTTAATGCCTTTCCAGTGATGTCATCCTGAGGTCATGCTTAAATAGGAGCTGTCAGTGGCTGTTTGATTGGCAGAGTCACCACTAAGGCTCGACCAATGGCGGCGCGCTGTGGCAGCTGGTTGTCATGAGAATGGGTAGGCAGGGGAGGGGCTTTGTTAGCTCCTCAGCCATGCAATGGAATCGATATCTACCCCCGAGGCATCGCTGTGTTCCCTCGACCAGCCAGTGGAGAGAGGACAGCAATGCTCACACTCACTTCAGAGCTCCAATACTACAGCTCACAGTCACTAAATGAGAGGGAGAGAGGGGGAAAGAGGGAGGTGGGGGGGGGGTCTGAGGAGACAGAGCAGTCAAACATTTCAGGGCCCGCCATTCCAGAGTAATGAAGCATAGCAAGAGAATATACCCCTGCAACATTTGATAAAGATGGGCTGACACACCAGTCCAAATAGGTTCCTCTGTACGCCGGCACATGTCTATCCATCACCAGTCTGCATTACAGACAGGAAGAAAAGAAGGGAGGGCAGTAAAGGGAAAGGGATGGGGGGTTGGGGGCAAATAGACAGGCAAAAGAGAGTAAAAACTGACTGACAGTGAGAGAACAGGTGGGGAGGCAAGGGTGGATAGAGAGAGGCAGGGCGAGAGGGAAGATAAAGAGCGGGAGTCAGTGTATCCTTGGCAGCTGGTGGATCCCATCAAGGCCGATTGGTTGGTGAATGAGGCTCAGGAGGCCTGTGTCCTTGTACCCACTGGTTTGTTTTCCGTTCACTCCCTCACTCCTCTCCTGCAGCGAAAGACAATAAAGAAGCGAATGAGTAAATGTTGCACATTTTACGTCCTCATCATCCCCGCACTCTGTCTCTCCATCTGTTACTCCCTCACCAGTGTCATAAAAGAAGGGAAGATATAACAAAGAAAGAGAAAGGCTGGGGAAGACAGCGGTTGCGTTGTGTGCCTGGAGTCACATTTCGGTGAAAGTGTCCATCAGGTTAAGCTGTTGACATGAACATTTGCAGTGCTAGGAGAGGTGGGGGGGGGGTATTGAGCTCTACCTGATTTATAATATAGGGGAACAAAATAATAATGATCCTGCGTGGTGTGTGCATGATAACGAATAAGATAAACTCCTGAGACAGAGTCAGAGCCATACTCATGTAATGAGGGGCAGTGGTTCTTTGATCCGACTTTGAACATGCTGACATGATGACATTAACAGGATTAACAGGTATAATGTTTGCCCTGTTCATTATTTCTAGTTCAGGATCTTAGCATGATAACCAGTATTAATTAGCACTAAACACAGAGTCCAGCTAAGTCTGATGGAAATAGCTCAGACTCATCATTTTGCAGGTATGGAGGTACTGGGAATTGTATTCCTCATGATGGCAACAGATGAAATATTCGGAAGTCAGCAAAGTTAAAACATTTCATCTGAGGAGGTGAAGTTTCTGCAATGAATTCACATCAGCGCATGTTTAGATATTTGACTCAAAATTATGAACGCCTTATAAATGTCAATGGCAGCTAAATTCACCAGGATTCACCTTGTGGGGACCACAGATGTCACTGCAATTGACACACAAAGTGATGATTAAGATATTTCCGTGAGAACCAACTGACAGACTGGCGATGCCGTCTGATTACACTAAAGGGAATCCTTAGAAAGCTGGTGTTCCTACCTTTGTAATGCTAACAACCTGAAGGATGCAAGACGTTAGCTTTAACACTGATAGGCACCTGTCATTTTTAGACTAATCCCAGCTCTCACATCCAGTTGCCAATGTATGGCAAGCCGATCCGGACGTGAATCACCACTTTTCTGATGGATAGCGAAAATCCCGCCAGAATGCCACTGGAAAAGTGGTGATTTATGTTCGGATCAGCTTGCCATACCACTGTGGGCTGCAGACGGCCCAAACAATAACACCATATTGCCATCAAGCTCTGTACAACCTGACCAGAGAACAGGACATGTTCTACTTTTAGATTATGTTTTCTGGCCTGTCAAGTTTGGTTTTGACTTCAGAATGAGTTGGAGCTCCTCTCAGCTGTATGGAATGCTGTCTCCCATCAATGCACAGCTGTAAATGTAGAGTTCTGAAAGCCAGAAATGTCCTCACCTGGTCAAATAATTGTTGAGTCAGTTGATATTGATCAACAAGCATAACAAGCCCCAGCTGACACATCGTGGTTATTTTATGCTGTTGGACAGTAAGAACTTTTCTTTTTGCTCCTTTCAGCAAATTCATTCTTTTCGGAGACACGGTGTAACTTGGAACCATGTAAACAGCACGACAGAAAGAGAGAAGAGACAAATACAACAAATAAGCCTTGCCATAACAGAACACAACATGGCTGTGTTTCGTCCCCAGGAGGTTGTATACGGAGGCCCGCTGCCTGCTGGCTGGCCAGGTATGCTGCTTTGCTCTCAAGTCTTGGGGTGATTAATGAAATCTTAACGGCAGGCCAGACACAAATATTCATCACCTGGCTGCCCCTATTGTAATGCATGTGGAGAAGCCGGAGTGTGACAGAGGAGAGGGGAGACGAGAGCCGGCCCAGAGACAAAACACAACATGGGGCACAGGGATTATTACCAGGCCCACGGAAACAACGCTTTTTGTTCTCCTCAACAAAATGGAGGCATTTGATTTATGGACAGCCAGCATCTGTTTGGAGCAAGGGGAGACACAGATTCATGTCTGCTATTATGGGCTGTCCATGTTGCTGGGGTAAGAATCTGAAGGAGGAGGCGTTGTAGTCGGTTGGATTTGTGGGGGGGCTGGTTGCAGCCCTTAAGAGCAAGACCTTCTGGGAAAGTACACTGTGTCGATTCCTCGTCGTGCTGTGAATCTGTGACATTGTAGCGTGTGGGTGAGGTGTTGTATTACATTGTATATCACAAACAGATGTAGGCCCTATACGAGCCGCCCCGGGGGGAGGTTTTTGGAAAGAGTCAAGTGTTTGGTGGGAGGCACTGAGAGGCAGACGCGCACAAAGTTTTATAGACCAGCTGATAATGTGTTACCGAACAGAGCACGAGGGAGGATGAAATCTACTGTATCATCACTCTGCGCAATAAATACGACTTTGTGTGCAAGACTGATATGATCATTTTGATTTATGACATGTGCGCGAGACTTCCAAGAAACGTGTGTGTGTGTGTGTGTTTCCGTGTCTTTGAGAGGAACAGAAGCAGAGGGACAAAGAGACATACATAAATACAGAGAGAAAGAATATAATAGCCAAGCAGCGGAAGTGAGACAGAGTGCAGTAGACAGTGAGGGAGATTGTGTGTCGGTGTGTGCAGTGTAGCATTGACTCCTGCATGCTCCCAGTGATAGATAGTGTCAGGTTAGGCTGCTCAGTGGCAGGTCTCACACTGTCAATGCTATGGCTGTGGGGAGAGCAGGGGCCTGAAATGTTTTAACACCCATCGCTGATCCCTGTCAACATACACACTAACACACATGACAACAGGCGGCGCCGGCTGACGCTCGCCATGTATACATGCACCTGTGTGTTTTCACGTGCGCACGACCCCCACACGCTTGTGTGTAAGGAGACACACACACACACTTTGGATTCTTTTGTGTATAGCATGATCCTGTCTCCTCCCTAAAAAAAAAATACTTAACATATCCAAATCACAGCCTTAGAAAACAATTATACCAGCCCAGTTTTTGGTTTTTTTTATTTGTTTTGTAGGGATTTTTTTTTTCTCCTCCAGGCAGCAACAGAGAGAGAGAGAGAAAAAAAGCCCTCATTGTTCCATTGTTCACATTGTGTCATTCTTTGCCTTGGAACAGCGATTGTTTGCTGCACAGTTAGGAACACAATGGTGTTCACATAAAAATGAGCCACTTAGCTCTCACACTAAATTAGCACTGCAGAGGAGAGTCAGGCTTTCCAAATTTGCTTATTCACATTTTCCGCTCCTTACCAGCCCTATAAAACCAGCCGCTTCTGCTGAGGTGGGCAGAAACGGTGACAGCCCGAGCGTACACTGTATCAGTATCCTCTGTTTTCATAGAGTAAGAAAAGAGATATTCAGTTATATGGGGGTGAATTATATTGTCATTTGCTGTATTCGTTTGGAATCGCAATCAGTAGCCTGCTTGAGAAAAATATCTAAGAACAAAACGCAGGGGCATCCACACTGAACGCAGACATGTGCAGCTCAGAGCATGAAGTGTCACCGGTCTGCAAAGGCAGGGACGGCGTGTTGCATTACTGCAGCTTTAAATCTGAAAAGTGGCCGTGAGGTGCTCCTGGTGACGAGTGACTGGAAAGTATTGTGTCATCTGTAAAGAAGAAAAAAATGGTGTACAGGAGTGGGTGATTTTTCCAGGCGCTGTTAAAAAATAGTTTTGCATGGGTGCCTTTGCTCTCCTGTTAGTAAAACACGTCTCGGAGCCCTCCTGCTGCCGTGACCAAGAATGAAGTACTCTCTTGGGCCAGACAAAATCAATTCCTCACTCGGGCAAATTTCCTCCTTGCCGGCTTTTTTTTTCTGTCCAGCTATTTGTTTTTAATGCTGGCATAGACTTATGGCTTGGGGAAGGCAGTTATGCCAAACAGTATAAACTGCACCTCCTGACAAACATTCAGGACGCCATTGAACTTTCATTCATTTTTAGAGATGTCAGCCTCAACTTTCCAAGGCTTTGTTATGAAGAGGTAGTGTTGTGAATTCCACCGTTCCTCAACTGTGGTGCACACCTGAGAACGCGTATCTGTCTATGTCTTTCCAAAGCCCGCATTTATCATTGGAATCTGTTTATTTGAATGATCCCCCCTGGATGAATTACCTAAGCCGGTACATGCACAGCATTTACAATTGATGGAGAGGTCTTTTTTTTTTTTCCTGTGGGAAATCAGAGTCACTGATTCAGTACCCAGCATCCCCATTAAATCAAGTATAATCCTGTGTTAACCACCTAACGCTTATTGGTACAACACCTCACTTACAGCGCTCATAATTAATCCCAGTCGCTTATTCAACCACGATGTAAACGTTGATTTTTTCTTTTTTATGAAAATGACTCCTACAAGAAACTTTCAAATGCAATGTGCTTCTCTCCCTCCTCTGTGTAACCCTATAGATTGGCACGTGATTAGGAAATGATTTAAATGCCATTTCATCAAGCTGTATGTAAGGCATTCTTATTCAGCAGCCAGTTTACAGTTTATAGGCTATAGATTTGAAATATGGAGTTAAACATTGGCACAAAATTTAGACCACTGTACTGAGCACAATCCTCCTCTTAATAACACAAAAATCCCCTTGTGAGCAATCATCTTTGTGTATTTGGCCAGAGCTGGTTTCACACGGTTTTCGGCCCCTCCTCCTCTCTTTCTGTGTCGATCCGGAGTGATTTCCATGAGAATCAACTTAGCGATTAATCACAGTGTTCCTGCACTCCCAGATGTCATTCAAGGCCTTTTAAAGACATCAGTGCTCTGTGATGTTTATGGGAGGAGAGAGAGAGAGATATATAAGCTTGGCAGCCCAGCCCAAAGACCCTCGCGGAAGCTCCCAATGGGACGCTCATGCAGTCTGTCGGCTACTACTGTCCTGGATCATCCCAAACAGTCGCAGCTCTCTCCTCCGGAGAAAGCGGCAACAAAAACCAGAACTGACAGACAGCTGTAGTCAATTCCTGACTCAAGATGTCTACAAAAAGCTTGCAAAGCTAATTCCACATGCACATTTTATCTTGTTTACCCGAATGTAGACACTTTGCTCAAGTCTAAAATTTTAAAAAGTGGAACTTTTTTCACTTAAAATCAGTAAATATTAGGTATGTGTTTATCTACCGTATAGCCTGATTAAATTGTTTGTCAGTACTTTTACAGCAGTAATAGGCTTCTTATTATGAATTGCATGTAGCTGTATTCAGTTTGCATCATATTATTGCTGAAAACACTTTATATGGCACATTAGTCTACATCAGCTGCCTTTAAAAAAAAAATCAGACACGATAATGTACAAATTGTTTTAAATTAAGATATTTTTGCAAGGAGACTACAAAGAAGCATAACCGATAGTTTAAAGGCATAATTGATCACAGCAGATAAAACTGTACAGTAATTTCCCATTTTCCCAACACCCGCGTGGCACGTTGCTGCGTTACCTGAAGCAAAATAAAGGAATAAATATGTGCATTTGTGATTCATACATCAAACAACATGACTGCCACCCCAGCAAGTACAGACAAAACAAGTGAAGTGAAATTCCCCTGCATAAACTGAGCTAAAAGGTTAACAATCCCGAGCTCTAACAGGTCCCTGATAATGAAAGGGAAAGCACAGGCTTCAAGTGACGTCTGACTGAAGGTGGTGGGTGGAGGGGTGAGCTCGGTTTAAAGAGTCTACTGAAGTCAAAGACGTGTTAATAAACAGTTATGGAGAGCCCCAGGGGTGGGGGTGCTTTGGGGTCGCGAGGATATAAGGAAGCAAGAAGGGTAAAGGGATTGTGTAGGGGGGTGGGGGGATGGAGCGATCCTGAGTGGGGATGGGGATGGGTGGGGGGGTCAGGATCATGGTAGTCAAACTGCTGTTTCCTCCTGGGGAGAAGAAAGGAGTTAATGACACCCTAGAGCTTCCCACCCCCACCCGCCGCTCCTCCCTCTCCTTTATGGAGGGTGAACGACACACACAAGCCCTTTCGGAGGTGAGGAGGCCGGGGAGACAGCCATGCCGTCCCACCGCCCCACTAGCAGGAGGCTTTAACAAAAAGGAAGGATGAGGAGGAGGCGCGATAACTGTGATTATTATTACTAAATATAATATAAAACAGTCAATGCGGGGGCACAGTGGATGGGATCCGCCCATCCGCCCACATGCTCACTATTGAAAACTCTGTTGAAGATGCGAGGACAGGTTTAAAGACAGCGCCTTTTCAATGCCAGGGGGAAAAGGGAGGGGTTAATGAGGGGCTTGGAGAAGGAGCTTATGGCAGGGTGAGGGAGAGGGGAGAGGTGAGTGGGGTAGCGGGGAGGGACGCCTGGCTGCCATGGTGTCAGCAGAGGAGACAGCGGAAACAGACCTGGAGACAAAGCTGAGACAGGCATACAGCGAGCATTGCCTTCTCCCCCACAAATGAGGGACAATCAGTAACAAATATGTCACCGTGTTTTGAGCTATAATTGTAGCTTCCTCTTTTGGCCAGGAAGTGTAATTTTTTGAAAAGGTGAGGCGCATCATTTTTCCTAGTTTTGTCAAAATGGGAGGCAAGGTTGTCGGAGA
>VUQJ01011599.1:14971-25699 GCA_015108635.1 Andinoacara biseriatus
GGGTAACAGGGACTCCAATTCAGTACTAGTGAGGTGTAACTAATGAAGTGGCCAGTAAGTGCATTAATCCTGCACCTTTTTAGTTTTTACACTAAAACAGTGGTTCTCAAACTTTGGCAAGCCCGACTTGAGAAGCTGGAAAAAGTCAACACCCACATCCTACTAACCAACCACCATCAACCATAACGTTTCCTTTCATAAAGGTCAGCGCATTAGCATCAGTACAACATTCAGCCTGCTCGTCCACACCCCACTGCACCGAAGTGATGTAAGGTTATAAATGAAGCCAGTGAAAAAAATACATTTCAAAATGCTTTATATACAAGTTGCACATACAACATAAAGACTCAAAGAATATGTTTTATACACTTTGTACATCAGTTGACTAGAAACCACTGACAACAGAAGTGATATGAGAGAACACACAAAGCAGTCAAAGTAATTCACAAAATAATAATGAAAATTAAAAACAAATCAGCAGTTAACTTGCCAGTTTGGATAGTAAATACAGAGAAACTGCAAACTAAATATTGTTGGTTTTGTGTTGGTATGACAGCCTGTTTCCAGCAGACGCACAGAAATCTTCTGTGAGTTTTAAATGTGCCAAACCTTTGCTCATAAATAGCCGAGGCCTTTTCCATATTTACTCATTTTCAGTGTCATGTGGGCTCCTAACATGAACACTTTACCCACAGTAAGGCACAGTGACTAAAGGGGTGGGGGAGGTTTATTCAGAAATATGAACAGGAAATTTTCACACCATTTTTTTTTGTACAGATATATATATTTTTTTGGAGTACAACACAAGTTAAACATTGTGCCTTTGTTTTGTAAAGCAACTAAGGACTGATGCAGCCACTCCGACACGGTACAACTGTAAGACACTGAACAGAGAACTCTGAGAAACAAGTATCAATAATCATACTCATGAACACAATAGTCGGTAAGTTAGTTGGCAAGGTTATGAGAAACCAGCGACCTTTTAAAAGTTACATCTCAGCATGATGAGCTTATCTTCACAGGGCGATATTTGGTGCCGCAAAGCACTGAATCGATGTGCCGTTTGTGTAATGGAAACGCAATGCCGAATGGATGTTTTGTCGATCCTCTATTTGTCCATCAGAGGGGGTAGTAGTCCATTAATCAGAGAGAGACTGTAGCCTGGTGACTGTTCACGTCTGAGATTTATTCAGCCTCCATCTGACTGGTTTCCCTGTCAGCAGCCAGCACGAGGTGAGGAGAAGGGATGTAGGCCGAGGCCCTTGTTGCACATGCAGGTGCTGCACTTCACTGGAGCTAAAATCAGATTTGACAGCAGGTGGTGCGGATTTACTGGGTTAGAACGAACAATCTGTTGCATATTGTGCTGTAGTATCTGACCGGGGCTGCTCAGAGGGTCAAAGTTTAACTGTCACTCTCGTTCTGTTCCTGCTGCTCCTCCATCGGTATCTCTGGTAGCCGGAAACACTCCTCGAAGAAGTTGACCAAGGATTGGCTCAGGTGCTGCTGTGTCCCCTCACCGTGTAGGAAATGTCCCTCATCTGGGTAGATCTGCAGATAAATACAGAGAAGTAGTTCTCCAGGTTTTCTCAAATGCTTTAATTTTTTTTTTCTTTGGCTGCTTTTTCACTTATGTTTAGTCCCGTCCTTGCACCATTTTCAGAGGAATATTGTTTGGTTTGTTATGCCACCACCTAATATTGACCTATGAATCATTCAAGCACAAAAAAGGCACCTAATTCTACATGTAGATTTTTAATTGTATCTTCAAGCACTTTGTTACTAGTAGCCTGTCACAAAAATGCACAATTTGTCCCCATTTCTTTAGCTGCATCTATGAAAGTAACAGTAACCAAAGATGAACAGCAGATAAACAGTATCTGAAAGTCAGGTCCTTAAGAAACTGGGGGGGGGGGGGAAATCCAGCAAAGATCTGACACAAGACCCGTGAGATGCATGTGACGCTTCAGTTGGTCCGTATCCTGCTCGCCAAAGACTCATCAGAAACAATCTCAGTGGAAGGGTTGCTGACAAGAAGCCTTTCTTAAGGAAGGGAAACAGGGGGAAAAGGCCGAGGTATGCCAAATTACACTTGTGGAGTGGTGATTCCAAATTTTTGGTTGGGATCATCTTGACAGAGAACAGAACAAAAGGCAGCCAAGATCCAAAGAAGAGCTTTGAAGGCTTCAGGAAGCCTGGAAAACTATTCCTGAGTCTGAATTAAGAGAGTTCAGGCTGTGTTGCAGAATAAATGTGGCCATACCAAATATTAAGTTTGAAGCTCATTAAAATTTCTCAAAGTGATTTTTTTTTTCTTACATACTGTATTTATTAAAAAGCCTCTCTGGTGTGTCTTGCAGGCAGAAAAGCCTGAAGGCACACTTCTCATGCACGTCTTCTCAAGCAATGGCATCAAAAAAAGTGATTGATTGGTCAGTTCCAGTGATGGTCCCGGAGCACCAACACAGTAATATTAGACTGTGCATAAATATAAATACAATGTAAGTAACTGAATTTTTATTCAAAAATAGAAATAACACAGTTGAATTAGAAATGAAAATGTTAGTTGCAGCTTAAAAGATCTCGAGAGCATCATTGTCAGAATCACATCACGTTTACAGACACACTTGTTATTTACACCAGTGATTTCAGACAGTGTGACTCACCTGCAGAGTGTAATTGGCCTTTTCGCTGATTAAATGGTTGATGAACTTGGCTGTGTGCTGGAAGTGAACTTTCTCTGTGGTTTTGAAGATGATACTGCAGTTAGACTCACATACGCACATTTCCTGCGGTATTTAGAAAAAGAAGCTCTGCGGCCTACCGTCAGCAGTCGGGTGAATTATTAAGTACTGTTTCTCCAGCAGCTGACCCGCTCTGTGTGCTAAATTTGCCATCTGGAGGAAAGAGTCAGAGGGAAATCCACCATGTAATTAAGGTGTTCTTTTATAAAGATCCCTAACTCTTACTCTGGGCTAAGCGCCTCGATGCAGGATCGTTACGTGGAGGCAAAAAAAGGGTGGACACTTTACCATGTATACCCGGGGATCCGTCTTCGCTCCCAGGTATCGCTCCGAAAATGCAGATGCTGCAATTTGCAGTAAAGAAAAACCCGGGTTAGAAAGATTGGACACCTTTTACATTGAAGACTTACATAGTAGAAGATTTATCGTAAGGTTGTACCATAAAGCTCAAAGTCTGTGATAGGGGAGACTGCTGTTCCACATTTAAGTTGAGTGAACTCTTCTGAGCTCAAAAGCAAAGTTGCTAAATAACCCCCATAGGCCTGGAGAAGAAGGCGACACAGGGACGTGATTAAAGTCCACTTCGTGACAGTAATTCCCAACTGGTGTGTGTTTGTATAAAGGCACACAGGTGAGCATCTTCTTACCTTTCCATAAACTCCCATTCGATTCTTATCAATGTAGGACTTTTCGGATATGAACCTGAAAGCGAAAGAAAAATGGTCACAGCTTCAAAACTATCTGGTCATTCAGCTTCTGTCATTTTCACTGTTATGTTTTAAGTCTGACTTGAGCGCCGCCAGCTGGTCCCTTTCCTCCAGTTTCCCCAGATTCTTGAGGACCTTGTGGAGGAGGTTGGTGCCCTGAAAGCCGCTGCCGTGGCCGTCAACACGGAGGACGACTGTGCTGAAGCTGCTGACCAGAACAGTGGCCCAGTCCACCTGGAACTGCTCCGTCACCATCTGCCCGCCGGGCGTCCCGTCCCTGTGGGAGAAGCACACAGCACGATAGCAAAAAAAACAAAAAAACAGGCTCGACTAATTTCTCAGAGCCTGACGGTGGCTACAATAAAAGATCACAACCCCTTAAATATGACCACAAATATTTGAATATTACAGTTTTTGGAAGTGCGGAATGTAGTGCATATTATTCTAGTCATTATTTTATTCTGAGGCAGTTATATTTGATATAGTGACAGAAAATCGAGTGGGATTATTTCAGATTTGATTTTACAGCCCGTGTTACCAACCGAGGGCAGGAGTTATCAGGCAGCAGCTGTGGTTTGGGAAAAATTGGAATAAATTATTTGACATCAACAAGGCATTTTCACTCAGAGAACTGCCGCTCACTGGATATTTTTCTCTTTTTCGGACCATTCTCTGTAAATCCTAGAGATGGTTGTGTGGGAGAATACCGGCAGATGAGCAGTTTCTAAAACACTCAGACCCGCCTGTTTGGCCACACCGTGTTAAATCACATTTCTTCCACATTCTGATGCTCAGTTTCAACTTCAGCAGGTCATCTTGACCATGTCTACATGCCTAAATGCATTAAGTTGTTGCTATGTGATTGGCTGATTTAATATTTGCATTAACAGACAATGGAACAGGTGTAAAATGTCCACTGAGTGCCAGTTTTCAAGGTTTTTTTTTACACAACTACACAACATTTATACTCACACCAGTAGCAGTAAAGGGTAAGTAGCTGTTTCTACAAATCCAGCGGGCTTCAGAATCTGCATCGTCAGAACTAGAACAGAAAAGACGGGATCAACGGCAAACTTCCAACACAGACTCCTCAGTTCTTCTCCCATTATGTATATGCAGATGGACACATACTGTAGTCTTCCATTTTGATGGTCTCATATTCTACTCTGGGCATCTGCATGTTGTTGTAGGTGTTGTTTAGTCTTTCGTTTGTCTCCACATCAAACGCCTCTGCAGTTCAAGAGAAATACGCGTTATAATTTCACGAGTGCAAATTTTTTTTAATGGTTAAACACGTATTCACAGTGAATTCAGAACGCGGCGACACTCACTCTCTTTGTCCTCGGTTCTATACACAGCCACACTCGGTACATCTGGGCCTTTAAAGAACAATGCGGGGAAAAATGATCAGCTCACGGAAATGTAATAATAGAGGTTATTGGATAAGCATGATAAAATATCACATAACAAGATGCTGATAAAAGGCTCAAATGCCTCCAGGAAGGCAATAATAAAGCCACTGAAACCCTACCCTTCTCTGCGGCAGAATAATCTTAAAACAGCCCTCTCAGCCAGCTCTGCAGTTAATAATCTACTTCTGTCCCATGAGGAAGTAGATTATTATTTCACAATGGAGCTAATCTCCAAAGATCCAATTAATGAAGAAAGCCACTGGCACTTTTCCTCTCCGGAGTGAGCCCCTTAAACAAATCAGCTGCCATAGAAACCATGATGATGTTGCCCAGCGTTGAAGCCAAAAAGGGCAGAAAAATGCAAAGACAGAGCATCTGTTATTCCTGCGGCTAATCAGGAGGATCCTGCAGCGGTTTGAGGTTATCTGCTAATGTCCAGTTCGATATAAGCTCTCAACCTGACATGGAGCACTAACTCAATTACACTTTCTACTGAACACGCTCTCTGCCTCTCCCAGGAGGCCTTCACTGTCAGGAGTGCTGTTATGTAAAACTCTCTCAGTGCGAGACCTTCTCAAGCGATTCAAGGTAAAGGACGCTCACCTTTACAGTTGAGCAAGAAGTGCCGCATGTCGTGGCTGAATGAAACATCCACATAGCCGCACTTGAACTCACAGGACAAGCAACAGCGGTTGAATGGAGGGGTTGTGTCAGCGCTGTAGGACGGCACAGAGTAAATAATGTGCACTTAAAGCAGCACTCGAAGAAATCACGCCGACGACTTCTATCAAAGTCCTACCTGTACAAGTGTCGTCGTTTGGGGTCATCCTCTGTGCTCAGGAAGTATCTGTGAATCATCCGAACAGCGCTGTCAGATAACAAAACGCCGTGACTGACTTTAAAAATGTGAGAAACATCTTGAGGTCTTACATGAGGTTCCTTTCGTGATTGTAGGCCAAGATCTTGGTGACATCCCAGTCTCCGGAGGTCAGGGACTGGAGGATGTCTGTGCTCGTGTTGGGCTACAGGAAAATAACAGAAATTGGACGCTCAAACAAAAGGACAAAGGAAAAATATTGGAGCGACTATTTTACCGTTACGTACCCGAGAAGTGGACATAGAAATGTGGAAAAACTTTCCTCTCCCACCCTGAGGGATCGCTCTGGTGAAGAAGAACTTGTGTCCATCTTTGGAAAAGAGAGGCGCTTCGTTCTGAAGAGAGGAGCGAAATTACAAAAACCGGGCTTGTAATATCTGCTGTTAATGTGCTCATTCAGAGTCTGGTTTTTTAAACCATCAAGACATTCATCACATACCTGTCGATGCAACCACTTATCACTCTCATCCTCGTGTTTCTGAAAGGAACAGGAGGATCTGAGCTGAAAGCTTTATTCAACAAATAGCATAAAAATAAAAAAGATGCATCTTGGCAGATTCTACCATTTACAGTTTTCACAGGACACTGTGAAGTCCTGTGAAAAACTAATTACACTCCATGATTCAGTAGCTTGTAGAACCACTTTTTGCAGTAATAACTTGAAGTAGTTGTTTTTTGCATGACTTTATCAGCCTCTCACATCATCGCGGAGGACTTTTCGCCCACTCGTCTCTTCAGCGTTGCTTCAGTTTATTGAGGTTTGTGGGCATTCATTTTTGCACAGCTCTCAGGCTGAGGTCTGGACTTTGACTGGGCACTTTGTTTCTTTTTCAGCCATTCTATTATTTTTTCACTTAACTGTATATTTGTGCCAAAAGGTCCAACAAACAAACACAGCCTCTACTTCATCCCGCTGGAAAACTACAGCATATATGGCAGTGCCACACGAGACATGTAAGGGTGGCCAAACCCCCCCAAAAAACTTACAGATCACAACCGGGATTCAAACTCTTCCTTCTGTGGAACCAGCTCCCACTTTGGGTTCGGAAGACGGACAGCCTCTCTATTTTTAAGATTAGACTAAAACTTTCCTTTTTGATAGAGCTTATAGTTGGGGCTGGATCAGGTGACCCTTAGTTGTGCTTCAATAGGCCGAGGCTGCTGGGGGTTTCCCACGATGCACTGAGTGTTTCCTTTCATTCACCTCTTTTAATGTTTATACCCCACTCTGCATTTAATCTTTAGTTATTCATCTCTGTCTCTCTTCTACAGAATGTTTTTTGTCCTCTCTCTCTCCCCTCAGCCCCAACCGGTCGCAGCAGATGGCTGCCCCTCCCTGAGCCTGGTTCTGCTGGAGGTTTCTTCCTGTTAAAAGGGATTTTTTTCCTTCCCACCGTCGCCAAGTGCTTGCACATAGGGGGTCGTTTTCACTGTTGGGTTTTCTCTGTAATAATTGTAGAGTTTTTACCTACAATATAAAGAGCCTTGAGGCGACTGTTTGTTGTGATTGGGAGCTACATAAATAAAATTGAATTGAATAGAATAATTAAAACAGTGATGAATGACTTAAAAAGACGAGCACCCCTGCATTAATGATCATTAAAGGCCAAATACTGGAAACCATGGTCTCCATCCACAGTTTCTCTGAAGATCACAAATTTGACACACTATATCTTTCTTACTGTGCAAAGTGTAAAAAAAAAAAAAACCCTTTTACTGTTTCATGGATATCTAAGCTTCTCAACTCACGCTACAGTGAAGTGTATTTACCACACTGAAAGCTTGATAATTTCCTAAAACAGCTGGGGAGTGTGGTATACATAGCAGCCTTACTCACGCAGAATTAATGACGCCCTTGTTAAGACCTATTTTCAGCCGTGGATTTGACGCTCTAATGAGCATTTTGCAGGAGCAGTTTGATGCATGCGTGTTTGATTCAAGAAAAACTGCAGCGCTCATGCTTATTGGCACGAAAAAACATGTAAGTCAGGTTCATTTTCAGTCTCCTCCCAGGAAAACACTGAATGCCACAAGTGTAATACTTTAACACAACAGAAAGAGTGGCAGATAATTTCACACTTTGTTTCACCTTAATGCAGACTCCAGTGGTTGCCTCACACAGTGTCAGGATGGAGTTGTTCTGGGCTCTGTTCAACCAGTTGACAGCCAGTTTGGTGTTGGTTGCCCATTTCACCATGGTGATATAATATTCCCTCCTGGAGAAGCAGAAGGTGAGAACACACAACACCTCTGACAAGCCCTGTCTACTTTAAGAAAACACATCTTGGTGCTTGTTACTTTATACACAGTGAGGTACCTTCAGATCCAGGCACTCACCCTATCCGGGGGTCATCGGGTTTCTTCATCACCACCGTGTGCAGGGGACCGTGGAGGCTCACCACTGACAGGTGCACTACAGGGTTTTCTTCTCCAGCCTGCAAGGAAATTAGATACTGAAGGTCAGAAGCTGCAATAACTGATCTTTTTGTCCTCTTGAGGGAAGTTCACCCACATATCTCATATTTTGATGAGGCGAGCTTGTTAGTCACAGGGTTCCTATTTACCCAAAAGTCCCACCTTGTGCCTTTCAGTCAATTTTAGCACATGTTCAGGTCCCAGAGTTAAATATTAGCTCCTCTAAAAGAATAGCTCATTTGAATTGCCAAAATCTTTTGTATAAAGACCCATCACATGCATTTTAAGCTCCATGGCTCAATATTTCTCACCAAACTGCATCCTTGGAATTGTAATTAACTTCTTCCTCAAGTTTGTCCTGTACACAAGCTTGAATTTTTTAATCTCTTGGATGACTTAAAAGTAGGGCGAAATGAATCTGAATAACTCCTGCCACTTCTTCTGGAGCTGTCTCGCTCACTCTGACCTTTGTCAATATTTTTACATTCACTCACTTAATATATTTTTATCATAAAAACTATGACTTTATTAAGCTGTGGGTGTGAGATTTGGTGCTGGAGACTTGCCTTTGGGTAGTGATAGTCAAGGCTGGCAGGATATGGCGTTCCTGTGAAAAATGGAACTTCCATTTTCGGCACTAGCGTGTCGTTGATGGTCATGTAGGCCAAACGTAGCCCATCTGGAGACCACCAGTGAGCTATGTGGGTCTGCAGGATCTCCTCTGCAAAACAAACAAACAAATATTATATTTCTAAATGTTTCTAAATGAACATCTTTTCTTTACAAGAAAAACATGATTATTAGAAAGAGCTCTGCTTTTGCTCTGCGTGCATGTCAGTGCTGGAGTTTCCTTTTTCCTGTGGGTGGCATGTCACCCAGCAGGGGGCAGAAGAGCTCTATGAAAAGGATGTTCCACCACACTAACACATCTACATGTGAGATCCAAACAATAACCTTCTCTTGGTAAGAATGATCAGTCCAGCCTTGATGAGGACATTGTGATTTTGCTTTTCATCAAGCGAGCCAAACTATTTTTTTTGAACTGCTGTGAATGCAGGGTCACAGCTGGCAAAGGAGACTATTCAAGAAATGAATTCACACAGAATTCACACAGAATTTGATTGAATTTTCCCTCTATGGCTGAGGGTAATTTGTTGCAGCGCACAACGATTTTCGAGGCCAGTGCTCAAACAAAATCAGTCGACGCGCTAAAGAGGAGCAGAACACGAAATTCATTTAATCCATTGTTTTACGAAGGTCAAATTGTTAAATAGGACCTCTGTTATGACGCTCTTTAAAGACGCTGCCTTGTGTTTCCACAGAAAAATGGGATAGTCTCACATTTCTCACATATTCTCCACGAGAAATCAGTGGAGAGGTTGACTGCTGCTGCTGCTGAACACAACAGTCACAAGAGCGGCGCCACATTTCTGACCAAATTCTACAGACGTGCAGATGTTAATGGCATGTGAAAAGACAAACCCACACACCGTACTCTTATGAGATCTCATCTATTCCACCCTCGAAAACCCACGGTCCTACATTTCATTGTGAAGGTCTTTCCAGCATTTTCATGACTTCACTATCTTTAATCTCTTGATCAAAGGTAGAGCTCATGTTTGTTGATGCGCTCTCATGACAAGTGTGGAATTATTCCTAACATCAGCATTAAAGGCTGACAGGTAATTATTCTTGTCTGGGAACTGTTAAAGCCCACAACACCAAATTGGAAAAATTTAAAGCAAGAAATGTGACATTTTAGGAAAAATGTGAATTATTAAATATTCCATTTGATATGATGGTTCAGACATAGAAATCACACATTTTCTTTAAATATTAGCATGATATACAGGACTGTGCAAACGTCTTGCGCCGCCCCTCATTATATTTTGTCGGGAAAATGGGAAATAGGTGCAGCAATTTACTGAAACATGGAAATACAGTATATGAGGCAATATTCGTATGACCACCTTGATTCTTCGACCTCTCTGAGGCAGCTTTCTTTTAATTTAAGGAGTTTTCAGAAATAGTTCTCCAGGCTTCTTGAAGGACATTCAAAGCTCTACTTGTCATGCCCTCAGGCTGGGGGGTGTCCTTCCTCTCCCACTCTCTCTCTGTGTTTGTGTGTTGTGTGTGGGTGTGTCTGGGGCCTGCCTTGGAGGCGGCTCCTCTGGTCTCCTCCTACCTGGGCTGGGTCCACGGATGCCTTCTCCACACCGGCTCCAAATCTCCTCGTCACCCTGGTCCTACTTCAACCTCCAGCACCTCATCAGTCTTCGCTGGATCATTGATTGTCCCACAGTCAGTTTTTCGGCTCTCGCTGTAACAAAACCATTGATATTCCTGACCCTTGCTTTAACGTGCCTTTTCCTCTGTGTCACAGATTCCCGTGCGTGGTCCTGCACGCCTGCCCTGTCGTCCCTGGAGTCTGGAGCCCGTCCTCGGCTTTTCCTGCCTGCTCTCTGGTGGCGTGCCCGGCGCCACATCCTGCCCCTCGCTTCCCCTGTTTATCACTATAAATAAAGCTGTCATCATAACCCAGCCTGCGTCTCTGCTCGGCCTGCCTTGTCAGA
>VUQJ01011602.1:3713-14675 GCA_015108635.1 Andinoacara biseriatus
CCCTTTCTCCCCCCCCCCCCCCCCCCCCCCCCCCCTCCCCCCCCCCCCCCCCCCGCCCCCCTCCCTTTTCTATCCACAAAGATAAACCGCTACAACGCTCCATCTAATACAAACTTCAAAAGGGTGCTAATGATATTAAAAACACTCAACTTGGCCATGGTTGAAAAACCTGTGCCTGGAGCCGAGATGCATGCAGCTTGAATCAAAAGCGAGTGTATGAGATGGCAGAGCGGTTCCAAAGAAGGCTCGAATGTTTCAGCAGGAAGTTCCTCTTCTTACTGCAGTGGCTAAGTGATCGCTCATACGTGCACTTGAACAGTAAAACTTTGTGGGGTTGGGGAGACTATTACAGCTGATGTGGTGCACCCTGAGGGTTGTGATCACAGCGCTGTGATAGACAAATTGGGCCCAACGGATCTTTAACAAAAATCCCTGTCAGGACATCAGCAACACTGGAAATGTCACATCATCTGAAGCTTATCCAGCCTGTCCTGGGAGATCCTGTATGTCGTGTCTCCCACAGAATTAGATCGTGTTTGTGTGCATGTGTGCTCACAAGTTTGTGCGAGGGTGAAAGCAGGCACATCCACACTTATGTGGATGTAATACCATCTACTGTATACCGCAGTTGCCACTCCAGTAAGTTCCCCATCCCATACAGGGAGTCCAAGCTCGACAAGGTGGCACACCAACCAGGGCTCCACCCGCTTCAGGTTCTGCTCTTGGCGATTCTCCATCTCACAGCAGATTTACAGAGTACAAAGAGGACTGCTGTCGGATCACGAGATTAGAGACTCAAGACAGCTGAATGCTATCAGAGAGCAGCAACCAAAACCAAACTGCTGATAGGAAAATGATAGAAGGGTAAAGGCTGGAGCTGATTAGCAGTGCCTGAACTTTCAAAATAAGAGACATCGTTGTCTTGGATGGATGAAAAAATGTATTGCAAAATAAACCTGGACAGCCAGCCCCGGTACAGTCAGTGTGTGGGGGAAACACTATGATAGCAGTCAGACGTGTGACGACAAACCTGTACCTGCAGCACATTAAAAGAAGGACGGGCTACACCGGATCACTGATATGAAATGTACTGTAGCATCCGAACAGCTCTGAAAGGTTCTGTCACATCAGAGAGGACGTATGTGTCGCTCTAAAGGCACAAACTAATACTGTGCTTTGTTGCTGTTCACAGGAAAGCTGATAGCCTAGTTACACTGCAAGGCTCTTTTGTGTCCTTTTCAACATGGCAGGGTGTCATAAAATTGCTTTTATCGACTTCCAGAACACCAGCAGCCTTTGTGCCTTTGCAGCAAAGACACGCCGTGCACATCAGTCTCCTGGAGGCCGGCTGGATTCTGACCGGATCACTATCCACGCTGCTGCGCTGTGCGGTTACAGCCGGTGGGATGCTGGGATTGATGAAATGATGGAGGGGGGCTTTAATAAAGGTATATTTATGGCACAAGTAATCTGGCGTGTGACATTTATCCACTACTGACAGCGTTACACGGTCAGTAAACACTGACATTTATCACTGCATCAACATCAGCTTCGCATGTATGACAGCGCTTTCTTTCTGGGTGTCGTCTCTGGAAATCAGAGCCAACCGCTTCAGCCGCTTCAGCGAGAACAAACCACTCTGCAGATTTCCAAACATCACTAGAGTCAGATCTTAAATTTGATGATCCATCTTCAAACAGCCTGGTGGTGGTGGTGGTGGTGGGGGGGGGGCAGCTGAGGCTCAATCATCTTTCACTAAGCCATCTTCTCTGATCCTTTAACCATCTATACTGCATGTTCAGTGAGTCTGCTGCTTCTTCACAAAACTTTACACTCACATCAGCTCATCCTGGTCCAAGTATCCAACTCTGGGGTCACTCAGTGCATCAATATACCAACACCCAGGATGTGGTCCATCCCTGCTGCCATTAAAGCAGGATGAGAGGCTGCAGTGATGAGGATGCCAGATGAAAGAGAGTGCAGGTATGCAACTGAGGTCATCAAGCAGCTACCTTCTATCACAGACAGATGGTTGAATTCTGCCCCTAAAGACCAGACAGCGAATACACATTCCTCTTTAGTTTCACCACCAAATTACTGCACCCACAGCAACACTCAGGCTTTCACTTTTCCCACTTCACAGACCAAACCACGGTCCGACACCTGACACCAATTCCAACTCCGAGAGGAAGTCCTGGTAATTAGAAAGTGATATTTTTGGCTTGTCTGAGCCCAGAACACGTCCTGAAGGTGAGTAATTGGTATCATTGCATGAACAGTGGGACAGATGAGTCAGGGATCGAGATCTATTAGTGGCCACTAATCAGTGTCTCACACTGGGCTCTGGGTGGCAGCCAGCTGGATGAGCGCTGGCTCGGCTTTGTGCTGTGTCACAGAGCAGGGAAAACAGAGAAGAGCAAAGCACTGAATATAATACACAAAATACCTCCAAACGCGAGGCACGCGAATGGTTAAATCCTCCACTAATGACAATATTTTTTTGTTCTCAGACTCATTTTATCTGGCTGTCACTCTTCTCGCAAGGAAAGGCTCATTTAAAAAGGAAACTCTTCAGAATTAATGCATGCAACTCAAAACATCTGCAACTAGGGCAACCCTCGAGTCTTTGAAATCTGACGAGCATGATTCATTTATAAAATAAACACTGGGACAGAACATCAGCATCCCTGTGTCTAAATATCATTGACGGAGCCAAACGACTGCTGCAACAAAGACGAAATGAAAGATGATTGTTTTTAGTATTTAGGTGGAGAGGAGAGAAAATAACCCGCAGGCTTTCTTTCCAGACACAACGAGCTTTAACCAAAGACGGTGCTAAATTAAGATGACTCAGAATTAGAAATAATACTAACATCATTTTTGCACTGTATGAATGACAAGTCACTTGATCTAGTGTGAATTCGGCTTAAAAATATTCAGATTAATCGTCAAACCAAATGAGATTTTTAGGATAATCTTATAGGGAGAGAAAGGAGAAATATTAATGCATCATTTAAAAATGGAGATAATCAGTAAGAAACTAAAGGTGAGCGAGGAAAGACTATATGTAATGACCATATTTTACAACCCCACATAAAATAGACATAAAAGCCAATTAAAAGAAAGTCTAGTTAACAAAGTTAGACGTGCATCTGAGGCGCTGAGAGTGCAGTCAGAGTCCTTCAGAATAAAATTCAGTTCAGAGGGCAACACTTTGGTTGAAGCTTTTAGAGTTGATCATTTTAGCAGCAGTTTAAGCTTCAAGGAAATTATTGGATGATTAATGGATCTGACTGCCCACTTCAAGCTGGCTCTGAAAGCGAGTCAGTCCACTTACACTCCCAAGTTACTGGTTTTGATCTTTATGGCTAATTTCCCCCTTCATGATAAATGCACAGCGCCTAAAGTCAGCCACTTAAAATCTGTCGTGACTTGAAGTTATGCAGTGTGAGGGGCGTGGCCACGTTCTGTGGCAGGTGGGAGTCGATCGCTGAGGTTATTACTATTAAAACTAAAAGCTTTAAACTAAGAGTGAAAAAAGCATTTTAGGTAACTGGAATGAAAATAAAAAATACTCTCAAACTAACTGTTGAAAAACTAACTCAAATAAAAGCAAACATCTCTGTTAATTTGGTTCAACTGTGAAAAACAGGAAGCATAAAGAGGATCAGGTGGGTTATGTTTACAGAGACCGTCTGCCTGCCCACCACCTATACAAAAACTAAACCGAAACAAGCAAGCCCACTGTGGACACTGATACAGAAGGTCATCTGACTCACCAGATCCACCACGGTTAACAAGTTATTGCCCTAAAGTGACGATGTGACTTTAAGTGAAGACAAAAGTCAAGCCTGCCCCAGAGGTCTGTGTTTCAGGTGTGGGTGGGTATGGGTGTCTGTGTCTGTCTGTGCAATCCAAAAATGGCAACTTCAGGTCCCCCAGAGCACAAGATGGAAGCAGTCAATATGCTTCAATTCAGGCTTCAAAACAAGAGTTCAACAATTATTAGGTGACAGTATGGTAGCTACGTGCATCTTTTATATACAGTCTATGGGTGCGACTTAGATTAGCACATCAAAGTCCAGGAGTTTGGGAGTTTTGCTGCTTCTGTGGAAAAATAAGTCATACATATTTTAATGGCTCTAGAGGGAGCTGAGAGCCAGGCTCAATGTTAGACATCAAAGTCCCATTAATCACATTTCTTTGCCATTCTGATGCTAAGTTTGAACTCCAGCAGATCATCTTCATCAACTTGCTGATTGGCTGGTTAGATGTTTGTGTTAATGAGCAGCTGTGCCTAATAAAGTGTCTCTATTCCCCAACAGTGGACCCCTGGTAGGCCTGATTCAACCCAGCTGTTGGTTGATTATTGTGGGTAATGTAGTCCTCAGATTTAGATAGAAGACATTAGTTCTGGTGTAGCACTGGAGTGCAATTCCATATCAGAGGAATCCCGAGTGTTTTCCACCCCTAGAGTTTAATTATAAAACATTTATGGCGACCAGTTTTAGTGGGAGGCCCTTTAAGCTGTCTTGACTACAATACCAAAACATGCAGTTTGCAAAATATGGAGCATCTTTTGGTTTAGTGGTTGAGACACATACCATATACCGCGAGAACATTTTCCCTGCCAAAGCTGGATTCCTCTGAGGGTCTCTATCCCTGCACTGCCAAAAGAGAGAAAAGAAACATGTCTACGAGCTGCTAGAAGGTTCATTTTCATTTGTAGTTCATAACCAGATGAGCTCTTTATAAAAGTAATTTACTGAAACTGGTTCTTTCCCAGCATGCCATCTAAAAATATGCTCTGCAGACGGTGCAGTAGCAGGATTTGCACACGTACAGCATCCTAACTGGCAGCATGTTACATCCATGTCCGTAACTCAACCGGTATGGAGAAAGTGGAGTGGGCCAGGCAATTAACAAGAGTGATGTGCTCCGAGGGAAAGTGAAGCAGGAGGGGAATCCACTAAGCTGAGAAGGCCATTTCAAAGGAGTCGGTCTGTGTGGGTTTCTGCAGTAATGCCTGCATCTGTCTGCCTGCCTGTCTGCCTGTTTCTGAAGCTCACAGTCGCCGATAATGAAGGAAATGCCAGCCAGACACTTATACAAATAATACACAAGTCCAGAAATAACCATGTGAAATAACATCCACCAACTCATTCTAACACTTAACTGAAAACGATTTACCTGAAGTGACAGAACGGCATCCATTCATCCACCAAAGTGAAACCCAAAGGAACCATTTTGAACTATAGGCTGTATATAAAAGATGGCGACTACATTATTTTTAACTGCGGGTCTACAGCCGACCTACGGGCAGTTTTTGATTTCTTTGGTCAATAATTTAAGATACCATTTGCAATACGCATTGTACTCTACTGGATCCACTTCAGCGTCTACTGAGTTACCAAAACGTGTCATATTTAAGGAGTTTATTTCTTATTCTTCATTCTGTATTTAGCAGTGAGACAAACAAAATTCCCATAGTGACTTTTAAGTCACAGACAGGTGCAACAAACGCAAACAGAGAATGTAGCATCGTGTTCACGATGAAATGAACTATACAAAAATCTGAAGAATTGGGATTTCTAATAACAATAGTTTTAAAAGCACATAGATGTGTTTCATTCAGATTGGCCCACCCGTTAAAGAGGGGCTCGGGTGCACATAGGCTACGATCATTATAGTAGGATGGCCAGAAGTCATTGGAAAACAGCCATCAGCTCCTTTTGCTCTGTGACCTCACTAAACACCTTCCTCACAGTGTTTTGGATTCAACTGTTAGCTTTTCTGAAAGATCAAATAAAATTGTTGTTGCTCGTTATGATTCATTATTTGATTCACAGAGGAGGACGGAGCCTCCAGCTGTGACTCTCTGAGCAGGCAGTGTGCACCTCCATCATTACATTTGGTTTCAAAACACCAAGATGGTGACAGCAAACATGTTCAGCTCGATGCTTCGAAACAGGATTTCACTTTTTGTTTCAGTGCGTGTGTGCGTGTGTGTGTGTGTGCATGTGTGTGTGCACGCCTGTGTTTGTGCATCAGTGTAAGAATCCCCTGTGCATGGCGAGGGTATGATGAACAGTGCAGGAAAGACAGATGAGACGTTTTATGAATATATAAAAACAGAATGAGTTAGTCAAACTGTGGCCTGGAGGAAGAAAGTCAAGAGGCAGACAAATGTTATGACTTAATGCTGTTTGAGCTATTCAGCTGATATCCGCCCACTTATGGCCACTAATTATAGTGGCTAAATGATTCATTGTTGTCTGTGAACGAGACTCTCCTGCTGCTTCCTTTCTCTTTATTGTGCGGGAAATAAATTCCCTGATGTGTGTCTCTTTCTTCCAGCAGCAGCAGCAGCAGCGGTGCTGTTGTGTTTTTGTGTTTTCAGGCTACAAGCTATGCATTACAGAGGGTGGGTATTGCTAGTGCATGTTAACCTTACCTACACACCCTGATGGCAATAGTATAGGTTACTGGAGCCAGAGGGACAATAGGACTATGGTGGAGATTACCCCATCCTAGCAAGTAAACCAGAGAAAAAGGCAGGAAAACTTGCCACCACTTCATATATGAACTGAAAAATCCAAACTTGTCTCTCTTTACCATCTCAAACCCCCACAATGATTCAGTTTAGTGACTTTGCAGCTTCACTACTGCAGGAAGACTCAGACAGACCGCAGTCTACCGCCGTCTCTGCTCGTTATCCCTGATCTTCTCCATGCTGTTCATGTCCCCCGTCTCCACTTAGCCCTCGGCATGCGAGGCTGACAGCTCAGTGGGCTCGGAGCCAGAGCTGATCATAGTGTCTGCTCCGGGTCAGCCTCCCTCTGGATATAGGGGCAACAATACCCTGACGGTATGTCTAACAGGAGGCCATGCCCCGGTGGCTCAGTGGGTCATGTTCCTGCAGCACCGTTGGTGTCAGCTTCCATCTTTCCTTCTTAAATATTCATTGATATAGCACTAATGAGTCAATCCCAAAAAATGCATGACTGGAAACTAAGCACATCCGCACCAACAGGTACTTCTGCACAGGAGTTGCATGGTTACAGGCCTTCGTAACTTCTGCATTGATTGCTCCTTTGTGCATAGGCATCAATTACATGGGTGTGTGGAATTGAGGCACTCACAGGTGATTGTGTAAATCAGAGAGGGAATCACATTGAACTGCGGAGGGACTGCGTCAGTACAGTGTCTGCACACTGAGTTTTGACTTTTAGCTAAAGACTGCTACTTCCTTCCTCCAGCAACAGCTCACAAATATAAGGTTTGATTTTTATGGGAGGCTGGTGCTGCAGTTTTTAAACCAAACTTTTTTTTCTGACCACTGTTTTCAGCTGAAGAACCAAACCCAGTTGGTGCACTGCTGCAGAGGTGTTTCTGGGACTTTTGAAATGAGCGGTGCAGGATGCAGCCCACTGGAAATCAGAATATTTGATCAAAAAGAGATACAGTGCACACAGCGTGTGAAGAAAACATTGGTAAGATTTGGAGGTTTCTGTGCAGTTCTGTGCTCTCATAGAGAGGCGCTATAGGAAAAGCTGCACTGCCCAAGAGTTTAAAGATCATTTTGTGTTTGATAACCACATAAAAGAAATATTTGAACCACTCTTAAGTAAAAGCCCTGATCCTGAAATAAAAGTTCTCATTAAGCAGAAAGATGTTTATCACTTTAATGTTGCAGCTGGATGGTGATTTCTGAGTAGCTTTATAATATTGATCACATACTGATGAATTTGTATTTTAAATTGGAGCCAAGTTTTACTTCCTCTGGGTTGGGGGAGAATTGTTGCAAGGGTATTAAAAATGTGAGGGTTTTGTTCATGAGTGAGGAAGGTGGAGTATGAGTTTAACAGGTGGGTTAGTGATGCATCCGCAGTACTGCAAAGTTCTCAATTCAATGATCGATCTATGTTCCTGTCCTCGTTATGGCCATGAGCTGTGCGTAGTGACTGAAAGAATAAGACTGCAGACATGGACATGAGCTTCCTGTGAGGAACTCACTGGAGGGGCTCAGAGTCAAGTCTCTGCTCCTTCATGTTGAAACTACATGTCACATTCCTTTGTTTTGGGTCTCTTGATCAGATTGCCTCCTAGACGCAGCCCTCTGGAGGTTTTTCAAACATGCATAATGGGGAGGAAACCCTGAGGTAGACCCACAAATGGCTGGAGAGATTATCCATCTCCTTCAACTTGTGAACACCTCTTCTTTGCTGTTGCAGAATTTTTTTCATAGATGTCAGTTCAGAGTTCTCTGACTGTCATGTTTCCTCCTCATATAAGGTTTCTGGGCATTTTACAGCCACTCCAGGCTCATATAATATCAATATCAACAGGATATTCTTTTTTAAATATAGAATCTGGCCTCAAATTTCTCTTCATCACCTGATGCTCCTCTACAGGTTGTTTTAAGGTTTGGCAATCTGGCCAGTGATGATTTTTGCATCAGAGTCACAATCCATGCACTCCTGTGATCTCACACACAGGCTGATCATCATATCAACCACCGCCAAATTAAAGATACAAATCCTGCACGTTTGGAGGTTTTGACATAATTGGTTTTGTTTAAAAGCTGTTGTAGTTGTGAACCAAGGTCATTGCAGAATTGCAGAAAACATTAAAAAAAACAGCTGTTTTGTGTGCATTTTAAAAGTTTTAACCATTTCCAGAGGCTGCTGAAGTAACATCAGTAAGTATGGAAGTCTGTTAGTCCAGTGTTTCCATTTGACAGTGGGATAAGGTTTGTAATTATATGCATTATGAAAGGAAGCACACATGCTTAAATTACTCATGAAAAACAAGTTTAACATCTGCAAATATTTTCTGTACAAACAGGAAATTTCTGTCTGCCTGTCTGTGTGTGTGTTTCTTTGTCCACCAACCTCTCCTACAAGATCAGGAGTTGAACAACCAAACGTGTCACACAGGTACGTCTTAGACCAATCGAGGTTTTTATCTATATCAGATATTATAACATCATTATGCTGCCTAGCTACCACATAGCAACAGGATAAAATGACCCATTTTTCGAATTTATGTGTCTATAAAACCTTAAAATCATATAATTTTTATTTCGCACTGTAACTTCTAACATAAATCCACAAACCTTCAGTTATATACGCTACATTATGATGCCCTCAGGTTGCCTAGCAACCACCTTGCAATGGATCATAATGACCTGTTTTTTTGCATCCATGCACCTACAACACCTTCTGAAATCAGCCTGTTATTTTAATTTCATGGCAATAACATTTAACTTCTATCCGCAAAAGCTGAATTATACATGACGTATTAAAATGTCATCCAGTTGCCTTGCAACCTCCTAGCAATGGGCAATCATTTGTGCACCTACAACACCTTATAAAAGCTTTTTGTTATTTTCATTTGACAGCCAACAGCACCACCAGGCCAAATGACACCGCTGCACGGCCACGCACCAGCACAGAGAGTGAGTCTCTCATCCTGCTCAGCATAGTGGTGCCAGTTCTACACCTGCTGCAGGTGCTGCTTTGAATGACCTCCCCCCACAAGCTCACAAGCAGGACTATGATTGTCAGCTGCAGTAAAAGACCATGGAGTGGGAGTATGTCCAACTGCATAATGACAAGCAGCTGGATGATACTGAGGATCACCACAGTAACATCAGAAGGAGATTATCGTCTAGAAAACTGATCACTGATGGTGTCATTCTCTCTGATTGGAAAATAAAGGTAAAAAAAAAAAATGCTACAGTAAGTCCCCAGATATACATTTGTGTGGGAAACACTGAGATAAGTGATTCCAGACTTTCCTGAAGCATGCTGCTGTCTTCACTGCAGATTGCATTACTAGTAGTTTGTTAAATGGCCTCTAATGCAGTCGTGCGGTTTCTGTGTATGTGCTGGGAGTGAGTGTGGGCCTGTGTTTGTGCTTTAAATCCCCACAGCCTTACTGTGCATATGTTTGGCAATTCCCACTCAAACTTTTTTTTTATGCACTCGGCATTTTGTTAGTGAATCTTTTCATAGTCTGGTGCATTTAAAGCTAAACAAACCAACCTGATGTTACTGTGGGTGGTGATTCAGTGAGTTTTTCCTGTTGCTGCAGAGAGAAAAGATAAATCAGTTTAACACCTATGACAGAGTGTGAGGCCATCCTGCGTTTGTGTGAGTCCAGCTTATGAGGCAGCGTGAATCTGTAAGACTGAACACCACTGGCCAGCTTACAGTAAATCACTAAAAACCATCTAAGTTAGGATCATTCCATGCAGAAAATGAAGAATATGATAAATATTTTTCAGTAGTAAAGAATACGTTTGGCTTTAATGTTGAGATTTTTTATAACTGCACACAACATTTTTAGCAAGGCTGTGATTTTAATTTTAATGCAAAGTGTTTCATAACCCCAAACACAAAGAAGTGTTGCAGCTGTTTGAGAAGCTCCATCCGAACACGAGGATTTGTTTCTGATCTTGCAGCTATTTGTCAGACAGCCCTGACTCTCTGGCAAGTGCTACAGATCAAAGAAATCAGAAGGAAAGCGTCAGCAATGACTCAGATTAAAACTTCATTCGCTTTGCCTTTTCCTCTCCAGGCCAGCACAACTCCATTCCAAAATATTCCAACAAGAAAACGGCCCCTGCAGTCTCGAGATGTACGAGGCTGATCTGGAAACCAGCATCAAAGTGAATTCTGAAGCTCTGAGTCACCAGAAAAGAAAAATAAAAACAGAGCGCTGCATCCACTTCAAAAAGCTTCAATCTGACTCGGAGTCAGAGGTGCTGCTCTCGTGAGGGGCTGGTGCACAAACTTGACACACCTCACAGAGGAAAGAAAAAAGACAAATCTCTCAGATGAATCCTCAGATTGCAATGAAAGCATGTGTCAACCCCCCCACCACCACCACCACCACCACCACCACCACCACCCCCCAACACCCACCCACCCACCCCCCCCCCCCCCTCCCTCACAA
>VUQJ01011610.1:4109-15863 GCA_015108635.1 Andinoacara biseriatus
ATGTTCTAAAAATTAAAAAAAAAAAAAAAAGACATTTTGAATGCACGTGTTTGTGTATTTAGATTAGTATCTAATTAGTATGTAATTTTAACATGAGAAAGGCAAGTCACTTCCTTATTTCTAAGCAAAGCAATGTCGTGCATAATTTTTCATATCAGAGAACAATATCAGTCATAACTGGAGGCTAACTGACTGGAGAGCCTCCCCAGGCCAGTGTTTTTGAGACTGCAGGCAATATCTATCATAATCAAAGGCTTTTTTATGCAAATGTGTGCTGACTGACTCCTTTAGAAGTAGAAAGGCTTTTGTATTTCCTATTGAGAATCATTCTCATTAGGAAGTGGAAATTCCTCTTGTAAATGAGCTGCAAAAGAAACTTACAACTGCCTGGCTATACACATGATCGCTGTGCTACATCTGCAAATTTGAAACTTCATGAGGGTATAATAATGGCTGTGCAAATAGGTATGTAGGCAGTTTCACAGTAGATCAGTGCTGATGTGAATTGATCTAGACAGTCAATGTCACTGTTTCTGATGTCTGGTGTGTGTATTTTTTTTTCAATTGATGCAATAATCATCACTATGATCAAGAAGTGTTAGAACAACATTACAGAAGCTGTGCCCACACCTTTGCTGCAGCATGCGTATCAGTTTGCAGTGGCTTAGAAAATGTGCTCCTGGTTGTGTCACATTACATTTGTACTTTGAAATAGAGAAAAGTTTCGTGACTTCTTAATTCAAGAGCAGATATCCTTCACGGCCAGTTTTTGCACTGTAGCAGAAACATTTTGTCTGCAGCTTAACATTAATCAAAGAGCGGTTTTGCACATTATGAATTGTAGCAAAAATAACCACTGTGAACATGAGGATAAGAATTATGGAATTTACAAATCTGTGCTCAAATGTGGAATGCATTATGCAATAAACTATTGCCCTCTGTTGGGCAATGGTGCTATCTACATTGGCCTTGGCATGCAGTGAAGCTTATTATAGGAGACAGGCTGTGGGAATCACACCTTTCTACTTTTACAATCAAAAAAATAATAAGTAAAAATGAAGTTTGTATTATCTAATCAAAATAAAAACTTTGCTTTGATACGTAAGCATGCAACTGTACATTCTCTTGGTATATTCTCTGTATTTTCAATCTAGGACAACAATGTTGCCAGGACTCCACACCTTCAATTTTTTATGTAGTTTAGGTGGATAATTGGATAACACAGGTTTATCCTCAGCAAGCACTTTGTATGAGCAATCCAATTTCACATCCTCCTGAAGGGAAACCATTATTCTTAACCGGGGCTTGATACTCCAGTCACCCTTACGCAGAAATGCAGCACAAGGTTCTCTCTAAATCCTATCAGCTTCTAACCTTGTTACCAGCCAATCTGTATTATTGTGCTATAATTCCATATTTTGCTCTGTCCTCACCATGGCACCAGCATTTGAAAAGATAAAGCTTTTGCTGCCCTTTTGTTGACAACAATACCTTGGTGGAATGTTTGTCTTCTATGAACATTGGCACATTCCAGTGCACGGATCCAACCACCATCTCGTATGGACATTTAACTATTTCATGCTCTGTTTCAGAGAAGGGTTGCATGCATAGGATACGAATAGAAGAGATTTCATATTTAAACATTTTAAGACATACAAACATTGTTTCTTGATATCTGGTAATTCCTCCTAAGGCTTTCAACAGGCTGCTTAAGGGACTGGTTTATGCATTTAATTTCCTTTAGCCGGTGAGTATTTCACACATTTTTGAAAAAAAACACACACAATAATTCTCAATTAATTGTGTACATACACAATAAATACAGAAATGGGCTTAACTAAAATATTGCAAATTATAATTAAGAAAGAAAACCATGAATTACGCTTATTAAAATGAAAAATACTGAGCTCTATGGCTCGCAGCTCAAATTTTGAAAAATAAAGCTGTTCCCAGTCACACACTTTCGAGGTGGTATTTGTATGTTGGATCAAAATCTTGTCAGGGTTCATACTGCAGCCCCAAACCATGACAGAGCCTCCGCCATGTTTTACATATGGCTGTGGACACTCACTGTTCTACTTTTATTTTGGCCTCTTTCATATGTTGATAATGATTTGAACAATAAACAAACAAACAAACAAAAAAAAACATTCCTTGAAAATGGTCAGGTAGAAGGACTGGACTTTAAATGAAAGAAATAGCAGCCAATGTCCAAAGAAAAAACTTTGAAAGACCTCCAGAAAGCCTGGAGAACTATTGCTCAGGACCACTTATAAAATACAAGACAGTCTGGCTGCTCGCAAGCAAAATACAAAGAAATGGGGTGTAGCTCAAGACTTTTGCACAGCACTGTAACTCTTTGGCTCAACACCAACATGTTTCATGTTTGATAATCCTGCTGTCATTTAATACCACTAAATCAAATCACAATCACAGACAAATACATTTAACCCAAAGAGCAAGTGATTGTTTTTTTTTTTGTTTGCATTTTTGTTATTGTTATTATTGTTGTTTTTGTTTTGCTTGTTTTTTTTTAATTTCCTTTGTTTATTTTTGTTGTTTGTTTTTTTTTCTATGTGTATAAGCAAGTGCTTTGGAATTCTCTACATTCAGTTTGTAATTATGACAGAATTGTCCTTTACCAATATTTTAATTAAAATTGTAGCCATCAGCCATTGTAACTGGATGTTTAGAGTATCCTCCTAAGATCCTGCATCCACATATGGGGACATTGCAGTTTGGCTTTGCTGCACCTTAAACTTCATTGTGCTCAGTAGTATTTTATAATTTGTTAAGTCATGTTGTTTTTTTGTTGTGTTATGCTATAAAAGAATACCACTGTCCACATCAGAGGACATTTGTTTTCTCACAAAATTATGTAACAACCATGTAACAAAATACAACTTCCTGTTCAAAGAGGAAGCTTAGTTTATATACATATCAGGTCCATCTAATCAAAAATATCTAGGAGAAATTAAAAATACATCCCAAACAGGAGCTCGGGTCTTAGGAAGGTATTTTTGGCCATAAAACCATAATACTAAATTGTTGATTGTCCCTTTTTATTCACAATGCAGTAGGCGTTGTTCAGTGTAATATGTGCTCATGTGGCAGAACTTGGCAGAAAAATAAATAGACTACGGGGATGTGTAAAAGAAAGACAAGACAGTGTACAGGCTGGGGAGACTGTGAGAACATATCTATATAAACCAGATTATTTGTTGCACACTGGGCTCAATATCTCAATTCATGTCCAGCAAAAAATAAATAAATAAATAAAATAAAAAAAGATATTTATAAAGTATCCACAGTATCCTGAAGTATGGAGGAGAAAGAAAATATTACAACAGATATTGGAAAGGCATGCAAACAGACATGTTTAATCCGGGACCAGGAAAGCTGACAACTGTTTGTGGTGTTTGAGTTTCAAATATTCAATATTTAAATAACATTCTGCAGTGAGATGAACAAAAAAATAATAATCCTTATAAACCTCGTGTCCTATGTGAAGGGCACAGGAGGAGCTGCAATGTGGTCACAGTAGCTTGTTGCAACATAAAGTCTGGAAGTATGGTGCTAGGGGGATGGATGAACTGTTTTTCATTGTGAAAGGTGTTATTGGTAATGAGAATTTAGGCTGTGACCTAGCTAGCACTGGGAAACATTGTGTCTTAACTATGGTTCTGAGTAGTCGCCTGTTTTCCTTCTTGAACTCCTTTATGAGAGTGGTTATATCACAGAAAGTAAATTGTATATAGAACTGAGCAAACAAGCAGATGCTTTTGTATTGGTTCATATGGTCCCCGAGGCCCTGTCTCCACAATGTTTCAGGGACTTCAGGGATCACCTCTCAGACATGCCATACAATATTCCGAACAACACAGAATAAATACACAAAACCCCAGCTTGCATAAGTTAAGAGAAAGATGTAACAAGACCTGGTACGGTTCAAAAAAGACTCGAGACATCTGTGTCCCTCTGAGATTTAAATGTGTGTTGTTAGGCCTTTTATTTTTAGACCTAGAACTCCCAGTGGGGGTTGTAAGCGTGTAATTCTGTGTTTGTGTGTACATGCAACTAAATAACTCACTGTCAAGTACAACCAGTCAGACCTACACTTCTGCCTGAATAATCCACACACCTAATTTTACATTTTTTAAACCACTTTTACCACTCCAGTTGGGCAAAGGCACGTTCTCTGAGCTCATTACACCATTGAATTGTAAGAAACTGTTTAGGAAATTAAGGTATTTCAAAGAACACGGTTGCACAACTCTTACAATATATCTTGCACAAACTAATATCATCTTATAATAGACCATCATTTGGAATTGTGGAGGTGGAAGAAGCAATGTTAAGCAGTCAGACCAAGAATATTATGACTATTATATGACCCCACATGAGAGGACTAGAGGTCATCCAGCATCAGAGATTGATGCTGATTTGAAAATGGAAATAAATCACAAGGTTTTAAAAGACAAGTAGCATGTGCATTTAGTACAAATGTTCATTTCAGAAATTTGCAAAGGTGTACCACATACTGTCCACACACTGGATAAACATTTCATTAGTAGTAATTTTTTTCTTTATTTCTATAACATTCACGTGAGACATCATTATGTTATACTGTCTGTTCTTTATGCATCTGTATGAAATTGTGTACATTTTGCGCATACAAGTTAATACCAAAGCATAGGTATTACTTTCACTGACATTATTCTAACCACTGATTGCGTTTTATTTTGACTTGTAACACCATGAAGAGTGATCACAACATGGGAAACAGCAATGTGATGTGCTATGTGCTACCTGTGTCCTCAAGTTACATTCCAAGCGTTTCTCTTGAAATGTACTGTGATAATAGATTATAAAGATCTTAGTATGTAAGCCTTTTATTTGCGGGGTCTTACTAATAGTACCATAGGGCATACTGTTGCTGTGAGCAACAGAGCTTCTAACAATGCCATATTTCATAACAGAATGAGAGATTCTCAGCCCTATAAAAACTGCTTTTAATGTCACACCTGAGACTGTTGTTCTGTGTCCCCTCATATGTATTTCTGCATATGTTGTTAAATAAAATGATAAATTGAAACATTCTGTTTATCACGTCTTTAATGATCCATTAATACTGCAGGGGTGGGTATACGTTATCTCTCCTTTCAAAGATTCAGAGAAAAAAAAACCCACTGTGTATTATCATCAAATGTATCTTTATTTAGTTTTAAGCTTCCATTTTGCTTACAATTCTGGCCCTCTTTGCTAGCATGTGTTAGACAAAGCTAACAATCTTGTATGCACATTAGTGGCGGCTTATCCTGTATAATCTTGTAATAGACCTAACTTGTAATTGAAGTAATATAAGCAATCCTTGGTGAGGACGTCTTGCATAACTGGATATCCTTTAAGCATCTTTTTCTGTGTACACACTGTTCTTTAGCATCAGTATTTTTACTCAGGAGGACTCAGGAGTTTTCTATTTGAAACAAACTTGTTGATGTGCTTTAATCTTCATTCTGTTTTTATGTATATTTTTGGGGGAGGGAGGGGTGTTTTCTTTTTTTTTTTCCTTTAAATCCACAAAAATAAAGAATGTACATAATATTCTTATGAGAGCATTCCTCCAAAAATGTATAGACAAATCTTGATACATACAACTACCTATACAAATTTATATATGCGTCATCCAGATACAACAATAAAACCAATGGCAGGCAAAGTAAATAATATTTATGGAAGGCAGTAAAAATGGCCAGCATAAGGTTCTCAACAACTTTGATGAGTAAGCTGAGCAGCCCATTCTCTGTCTCAGGGCATTGAGTACTGCTATTTTTTTCAGTGTCCAATCTCAAACATATGCATAATTTGTCCTTTGGTGTGGGTGTCACAATGTTCTAGCTGCAGCAATATTGGATGCTGACTGCAAACACTCATGTTTAAAATGTCGGCCAAGTCTGCACTGGCAAGCAGGAGTGGTTTTGGTTGTGTAAATCACAAGACTCTCAAGCAGGAGGCTGCAGTTCACCTCCCCTGTGGCAGACTCTTTTTTTCTTTAACTTTTGGTTTCACCATATGTTCTGTCTCATCACTTGAGAACAAACTAAAACTAGTTGGTTTAGTTAAGCCATCCAAACTTGGTTAGATTTAGGGGGAAAAAAATGCCAATATCATGTATTAGAATGTGACATTAAGAGGACCTGACATAGAGACTGTATGTCATGAGAATGGAGACCAGGCTTAGTTGCAACAGCTCAGTGAATTGGTCAGAATATCTCTAAAACAGTAAATGTTGTGGTTAGGCAGTTGTGAAAACCTACAAAGGTGGAATAAGAACTGGTGAAGCAATGATGGATCATTGCAGCCTCAAGCGCATTACTGAGCATTGGGGTTTGAAGGCCTATTAAGTATATAGCACAAATCTGCAGAAACCTTAATGATGACTACTGATGCCATATCAGTATATTCTGATACCATATCAGGAAGGTATGGTATCAGAAAAAATAATGCCTCACAACTTTATGCTCATAGGGCTGTGTTGCCGTAGACTGGACAGAGAGCTATGGTGTTCCCTGTTCAGGTCAGTAACTGCATATGCGCTGACCTAAATTAAATAAAATTAAAGCTTGCATTTATACAGGTTGCTCCATAGTGTAGTGGTTTACACATTTGCTTGGTAAATGTGTCCTGGTCTAATTCCAGCTGGAGAAACAAATCCCCTTTTGGGGTTGTATCAGAGCATAACGCGCTGCCAAATCAAGCATGTGGAGTTACCTGTTGTGGCAAGGGACCAGCTGAAAGTAGCATATTTCATTATTGTATGGGCATCACAGGCATTTTTAAACATCATCCCAGAGGCTCAAAAGTAATTGGACAATTGACTCACAAGCAGTGGTATCATGTACAACTTTCTTTGTGTGTTTGTGGCGCTTTAACTTGAAGGGTGCCACTGGATAAGATTCAGTGCCCAATGCAAATGTGTATCTGCAAGTTGTCAGAACTTTTTTTTTTTCGAATGTTTTCGAATCATTTATAATAAATCATTTATGATTTTGAATTTAATTATTTATAAAGCAATTAAATCCCACATAATCTTACTACTACTGATACATCTATTAAATTACAATGTTTTGGTCCATTCAAATTTCATTAATTCTTTCTCCAGTGCACCTGTCGCTCATTCAAGTGTACAGAGACTTTGCATAAGACAGATCAGAATTTAAATATGGGCAAATGTCCATGTTTTACACTCATCACTCCTGTGTTCCAACGGCAAATTGTGTTTCCTAATGCAAGTTTAAAATGTTAAAAGGATGAATGATCATTAGAAGAACTCTCAGTTAGCACAGTTAAAAACTATTCTGCTAATTAAAGAAGCTATAATTTTGTCTAGTTGACTGTCTGGAGCATTAGCCTGTGTGGGTTTCATTAAATTCTCAAAGTGCAGAAGAAAATTCATCAGAATGCTCTTGTTCTAAAAATTAATGCTATTTTATTTCAGAAATTGTCCAAAACTAAATATTGCTCCCTTCACAGAATAGGGGAAGCTGGCTTTAAGCAAAATAGAAAGTGCGAGGCCCTGGTGTACACAACTGAGCAAGTACATAGATTGAGAACGTATGTAGTTTGAGAACTGATAGCCACAGGTTCTTAGCTGGCAGCTTCATTAAATGGTACCTGTACGACCTAGATAGTGTAGTGACAACTGACAGTAATCTGAAAAATAGGTTAGGGGTTCGAATCCTGGCCAGGGCATGCCTCCATTACGGGTCCCCATGCCACGCCCCTTACACTACCCAAGCCTACCTCAGAATATAAGTGAGAGATATATAATTGAAGTCATACTGGCTTAGACATTGTCCAAAACAAGGTTACGACATATGTGGACAAGAGAATATGGAACTGTTGAAATGCTACTATACACACTTTACCCCAGTAAAAGGGGTTACATAACGATGACGTGGGATTCATCAACACCCAACAACTAGACTAACATTGAAACAACTAGGAGCTCAATGCTACAACATCTGCAAGAAACAACTCCTATAATAGCTATAGATTGATAATGTACAGCACAAATGCTATGACAGGGAGGAGCCAGGATGTCAGGTCAGGGGGGAAGTATCATCATCCCCACACTCAGAGATTGGGTACCAGTGGTACATTCACTGCAAAAGCAACTGATCTTAAAGAAAAGATTGTGGAGAAGATGCAAACCTGAACAGAAGGCTATTTGAAGTACCCTCAGAAAGTCTACTGGAAGATTTGAATGCAGCACTATGGACAATCCCTATTGCGGCCATCACTGAAACCAACCAGATTGTCTATAAGATGAGCAACAGCTATAAGGAGCAGTACCCTCCATGCAAAATAAGACTAGAGGCAAAGATCATGGTAGCACAAAGGGAAGTTAGCCAGCTATGAGAGATGCAGAAGGATGTGATGAAGTAAAGGGAAAAGCTGTCCATACTTGAGGCCTTAAAACTACCAAGATATGGGTAACCGTTTGAAGCACGTGACAAGTGGTTAGCCATAGAGATATAGGTATAGAAGCCAGGAGAATAAATCAGATGTTTTCCACTGAACCCCCATCTCAAGGGGTCCCCAGAAGGGAGCAGTCCCATCCAATAACCTGTCTCAATCCAACATGGAAACTCCTGTTATACATCATGGCAGCTAAAATGAACAGCACATTGGCTCAATACATGAGCAGGGCCCAGAAGGGAATTGGCATAGATACAAGGGGAACAAAACACCAGCTACTGGTAGATAGGGCAGTCACTTGAGACTGTAAAACATGTGCACCACCTGGGTTGTTTACAAAAAAAGCATTTGACTTGATGCCTCACACATGGATCCTTGAATGCCTAGAACTGTAGATCAACAAGACCCCAAGAGCCTTCATCAAAAACTCAATGGGGATGTGGAGAACAACACTAAAGGCCAACTTCAAGACATTTGCACAAGTCACCATCAATTACAGGATTTACCAAAGAAATGCTCTGTCCTCACTGCTGTTCTACATAGGCCTGAACCCCCTCAACCAGATTATTAACAAGACCGCATATGGATACCAACTACAGAATGGAGCAAATATCATCCACCTGCTCTACATGGATGGCATCAAGCTATATGCCAGGAGTGACATTGATTCACTGATCCACACCACTAGGATCCACCAAGTACCTGCAGAGAGTGAGGCAAGTCTTGTTGAGTCAACTGACTGGAAAGAACAAGATCTGGGCAAACAACATCTACACCCTGCCAGTTGTCAGATATCCTGCTGGGATAATAAGTTGGCCAAACGAGGCAATAGAAGCCACTGACATCAAAACAAGTAAGCACACTGAGACTGTACGCGGAGTGCAAGGAAGGAGGCCAAGGACTAGTGAGTGACAGAACCACTATCTTGAATGAAACAAGAAAGATCCATCACGAAGATAGCCACTTGTTTAGTTACTTCTTGGCTTGCTTCAGTAGTAATGATACTTGTAACAGATGTAGCCTGTTATTAGTATTGGAGGCCATGCTGACTGAATTGGAGACCTGGCTCAGCACCCTGGAAAATCCTGTAGCTAGCCAGGCCCCTGTAGTCAGCGGAGACCATGATAGCTTAGCCACAATTCGCTCTCCCCCAGCAGATCCTAAGCATCCAGAAAAGAAGGCTGGCTGGGTGACTGTGAGGAGGAAGAGCAGTCCTAAACAGAAGCCCCCAGTACACCACCACTTGGCGATACACCCTCCAAGGAACAAACTATGGTTATTGGAGACACTATTTTGAGAAACATGAAGCTAGCAACACCAGCACCCATAGTCGAAGGTCTTGCATGGGCCAGAGCAACATGCTAGGAAATTTGAAAAAGGCTAAAGGCCATTTCACACCGGATGCATTGTGTAAAAAACGACAGGAAATTACAAATCTTGTGGGGGCAACCCTGTCGTGTAACCTACATACACATGAGATGTGTTGTGTTAATGCGAATAAATCGTCTTCCTAAAACGCACTGTGAAAGAAACGAAGTCGGCATCAAGCGATGATGTAATGAGGTTCTGATGTTTCTAAACTAGAGAAGGAAGAAACATATTCTGGGTTCATCCAAATCATAAAAAAGCAGCAGTAGGGAGAGTTTCATGGTTTGATCCCAGAGCTGAGGCTGCATCACGGTCGCTATTGCGCGTACATCATAATATCAGTGGGACAGTTTGAGCTCTTGTTGGCAGAGTTGGGATCACATGTAAGGAGGCAGAGAATATTATCAGTGAGCCGACTGGCCCGGAGCAACATGTAGCTGTGTGTCTGAGGTAAAATAATGTGATTTTACTGTTCACGCATCACTGTATATTGAGTGTATTGTGCGCATTTTGATCTATGAGCTCACATGTTACTAAATGCAGCGCTCTGATTGGCCAGATCTGTTTGTTCACTTGCGAAAGTCAGAAAAATCTAACTTGAGCTGAAAAAATAAATGCTGCAAAAGCCTGTGAAATAACACATTCGGTGTGAATGGCAGCATTAAGAACAGGCAGGTCCGAAAAATATTTTTAGTGTATGAAACATTTGCACGGAATTTACGCGTCCGGTGTGTAAAGGCCTTAAGACTAAGCGTAAATTCGGTAAGCTAATAATTCACGTCAGCTGTAATGACACCCGGTTCCACCAATTTGAGGTCACTAAAGATAATATTGAATCTGTGTGTAACTTTGCTAAAACAATGTCGGATTCTGTAGTTTTCTCTTTGCGCCTCCCCAACTGGACCAGGAGCAACATGTTTAGCCGCATGTTTTTCTTGAATTGCTGGCTGAGTGGTATTCAAAAAATGATGTGGGCTTTATAGATAAATGGGATGGGAAAAATGAAAAATGGGAAGGGATTGATGGGAAAGTTTATGGGGAAAACCTGTTCTTGTTAGGAGAAACAGCATTCATCCCACTTTCAATGGAGCAACTCTCACTTCTAGAAATCTGGCTGAATTTATTTGCCCACCCACCCAGGGTTGTGACTAGGAAATAGAGTTGCAGTCTTACACACCTCTCTGCAGATTCTCTCCTCCTGCCAACCCCCCAAAATCCCATCCCCATAGAGACGATGGCTGCTCCCAGACCACCAAAAAACAAACCAAACACCAGCAAAAACAACTTAAGCATAAAAATTTGAAAAGAAAAAAAACAAAATAATATAACATTATCACCTGCACCAAAGAGTAAAACAGTTAAAAGTGGATTATTAAACATTAGGTATTCTAAGCCCCTGTTACTAATAATTGATGAACATATTGATTTATTCTGATGTACAGAAACCTGGTTACAGCAGGATGAATATGTTAGTTTATAGGAGACATGCAAAATCCACTTTTATAGCCCTTAAATACATTTTGTTGTGTGCTTTTGATGTGTATGAGTGCAGGAAATCTAAATGCCTTCGATCCTGGTGCTGCATAGATATCTTTATATTCTTTTTGGGTCATAATTTTCAGTCTGTTCAGTTTTCTCTGTTCACTGTTACGTTTTCTTATCTGTTACGTGACAGTATTTGCTGTGGAACTGCTAAACAAGGCCATGGACTTCCGGCTAATCAATCTCTTGAATCATCCATTTTTTTCTAGCAGCGATCTTGTAGTCTAGTTCGGTTATCTCAACGTTGCAAGTAGACAAATCAAAATGTTCGGTTGTTGGGTGTATTAACTCACACGATTCCTTACATCGCCCCCTGGCATCAAAGCCTCTTCGAAGTGCCTGGTTAAATTAGATTTTTCTCGG